>PVJO010031909.1:0-13807 GCA_004026905.1 Hystrix cristata
CCACCAACCAGCTTCTGCTCCCACTCTGCCTTATGTTGCGTCAGCAACAACCCTCAGGTGGATCCTCTACGCCCAGCATCACACCAACTCAGTCCAGCTGGGCGTTCTGGCTCAAGTTGACCACATTAAGTCCGTCACAATTCAGAACATCAGGGCAGCCAGGACTGCGCAACTGAAGACACTCAGGAAAGAGGACGCCAGAGCTGCTTCGAAAAGTGGAAGAATGAGGGAATGAGTGTGTGTGAGCAGGTGACATCGCTGCCCATCAACCAAAACCTGCTGAAGCCTTGTAAAAAGTTTTTTGCTGGTAAGAAAATGAGAGCACTCAATCACCAGGTACAGATCTTTCTGGAAATGCGGCAAGCTTTTTTTTTTTTTTTTTTGAGACTGACTCTCACCAGGTTGCTAAGTTGCCAGGCTGGGCTCAAACTTGTGATCCTCCTGCCTCAGCCTCCCAGAGTCCTGGGGTTACAGGCATGGGCTGCCACCCCCAACTGAAGAGTTGTTTTAAAAGAAACTTCTCATTTTGCCCTAAAAACAATGTATGTATTATCACGAATATTTTCAGAGTGCAAGCTGGTCGGATAATCTGCCCACCAACAGGACTTCAGAGAAGGACTCTGAGAAGCAGAGAGTTCGGGTACCAAGTGATCAATCATCTGAAGACCTGAGTCTTCAGCCCCCTTCAGAAGACCTGTGCCTTTCCCCTCCACAAACCCAGGCTAACAAAGCGCCCATCTCTGAGAACTACCACAACCACACCCACGCCTGCAATGAGCAGCCTGCTCCTCCAGAGACCTTGAAATACCAGCTGCAGATTTCTCCAAAACAACACAGATTTAATGACGTGCAAAACGCAGGCATTTTGCATTTCAAGCAAGTACGGCCAGGAATTGACACCATACCTAAGTAAAAGTAATTCTGTTTTATGGATGTAGGAATTAGTACAATCGCTGAGATACGATCTGAGGAGACAGCCTTCCAGCAAGAGGAACTCAGCATTAACCTGTTTAAAATGCAGACCTTTCAAGTGCGAGTGGAAAGTTAAACAGCATGGTGCATCGGAGGTGAAGTCCGGGGGTGAATGAGGCAGGGAAATAACAGTTTTTGTGCAACACGAAACACACCTTGTTAGAACACAGAAAATCTCCTGAATGTGTGCCAGCCCCCCTTCTTTCTACTGGTACCAGGTGCAGCCACCCAACAGGTGCCCAGTTGTGGGGGTCAGTTTACCCAGAACCCTCAATTACATGCTCACTGCTCTGAGCAAACTACCCAGGACCCCTTCTTGCCCTTCAGAAACCCAGTTTTTGTGGCCCCAGGAGAGGGACGCCGAGGAAATGAAATGCAATTTTCCACTCACTAGACTTCTTAACAGAAAAGGGTCTGTGAGAAACGGGGCGGAACATGTGCCTAAAATTGGAACTCTGGCTAATGCCAGGATTTTCTTTCCTCTATCACGAGGATCCAGAAAACTGACAAGGACCACTGCGCCCGTGGGTCACAGGGAGACGGGTGTGCTAAGGGATTCCCCTTCTTCCCTCAGTGAGCACTCTCACAGAAAACCTGGCTGTCCACAATGCAGAGCCTGGGATTAGGGTCTTGGGTCTCATCTTCACTAGGGAAACCAGGAAATTGCTTTCTTGGTCCTCTCTGCCCTCAAGTTTGGAAAAGCCCGCCTCACCTGTGGGCTGGATGGTGGGTGATGCCCTGGAATGGCTGCCTCCATCTTGCTCTGAGGTCTCAGGACCTGCCTGGCCAGCCCTGTGCCCTCTACAGACAGAGAGAGGCTGGTCTTTCCTCAATGGCAGCATGTAGACCTCCATTCTGTTTCCTCCTCACCCCTAGGAGATCTCGTCACTTCCTCTCCAGGGTGCCCCATTGCTCCAGCCCCACAGAAAACCAGTTTCAGGATGATCATCCTGGGCAGCCGCTCTGCCATCCCCTCCTTCACCTACAGAAAGAACATCTCTGGACACTTGGTCCAGCATCGCCCTGTGTTTCCCGTGTGGTCTGACGCTCACCCTGACCTACCCTATCCGGGTCTCCAGTGGTTCCCCAGGTGCCGAACCCCAGACGAGTGCGCCATCTTGGTCTCCCCACCCTGGACACTTCCAGTCAGGGGAGCCAACTCCTCTCCCCCTCTCGTCCTGTACCCTCTGCTCCTCCGGACACTCTCTAGAGGCTTCCTTGGTGTCCTGTGCTCTCTGTCCTTCAGTCACCCCTCTCCATCTCATTCTTGGGGACAGTTCATCCAGCCCCTTCCACACCAGGCTACTTCCCATCTCTGTGCCCACCGGTGAGGAAAAGTGCTGGAGATTTATAGGCACGCCCTGGGCCACTCACGGGCCGGCTGTGTCACTTTGGGCCGGGCGAGGCATCCAACCTCTCTCCAATCAGCAGTACCATGACTCACATAGACTTCTCAAGGATGGAGATAAACAGCGAAGCTCAGAACTGGCACACAGTGGGGGCCAGCACAGTTCATCTTATCCTTCAATGCCAGTTTCCCTCCTGGCTGAGATTTTGTAAGACACCACAATGTCCCCAGTTGCCAAGTTTTTACTCCAGCACTAACCTAGAAAAGTCTTCTCTTTTAACCTATAACTTCTCCATCTCCACATCCTCTCCCTAGTGTGACCTATCCCAGGTACCACCCCCTGAAACCCCCCACCTCATGCTTCCCACTTCTGCACCACTTGGGGTAAGTAATTCACCCACTTACACATGAGGGATGCAGATTCTTCAGGTTCTCAGTCTTCATCCTGTTGTGCACGCAAACACACACACACTCACTCCCTCTCCTATCCTTGACGACGAAAAGAAAGGACATGATTTCAGAGTCAAACCACCTGCTCAAGTCCTATGTCCTATCCCTGTCATATTTGATGTGTCAGCTTCTGACAGGACTGAATCACACGAACCTCCCTGCCTCTGCTGTAGATGGTCAGCCCCTCCGCTGTGCTCTGTGGTGCCCGCCCGGTCCTGGGATTAGAATTAGCCTCTTTCTCTTCACGCCTCAGGGCACAGTCACTGCCCACGTCCCTCATGAAGCTTCTGTCCGTTGGTCCAGCCTCGCTGACCTCCATCCTCAGTGCTCCGGAACATCCTTGCTCTCTGGCCACAGTATAGAAGGAAGCCACACACTGAACTGGGACAGTGTGCTGATTCTGTGTCACCGTGCAGCCTGTGCTTCCAGATGGGCAGACCCATCTGCGTCCTAGGCCATTTCTGCATCTCACACGGTTTCCAGGACAATGCTGAGCTTATAAAAATAGTAGCTATTATACTTACAAATTGTGTCCCTCCTGTGACCCGTACACTGTCGAAACTGCTGCTGTGTGTCCCACACCCACAGTGTATAAGGTTCTAAAGGTCTATGGTTCTGGTTCTTGAAATCTCTTAAACAGAGAAAGCAGAATGTTCAACGCCTTTCTCCTTTCGTCTGCCCAAAGTGATTGGGTATTTATCTCCCTCAAACCATGAAATTGCTCTTTGTACCAAGCTGTACCCCAGGCACAGCCAACAACAGTGTTCTGACCTTGCGGTGGGCACCAGACTTTCTAAATTTAAACTGGCATCATGGGCCAGAGATACACTTCTAGTAGGCCCCTTCCCTCTTCGGGCGCTGTCACAAGCTCCCAGCAGAGTGCGAGCTCTGCAGCACCACACACCCCTCCGCGTCTGTCTGGTGAGGAATCACCAGAATCACAAGAGCTCGAGGCATAGGACAGGTAAACCCGCCTTCCCATGACACACAAAGGACAAGGACATCACCAGACCTGCCCAGGAAAAACTCCAGATAAGGACTCGTGTCTGAGATGAGTGTCAGGGCAAGAGCCAGAAGGAAAAGACTGATTTCGAACTTGAGTTGTCTTGCCAGTGTGTCCAGGTCTGGAAGTGGGATTGTCGCCCCCCACCACTCTTCGTAGCCCAGAAGTTTATAAACACCATGCCCCGGGGCACTGGGACTGAGCGAGCAGCTACCGATGGAGGAACACAGAGGACAGAACGGGAAGAGCCCGCTCTTCCCCGTCTGCGGCTTTTTGTAAACTTTGCCTGAAGTAAGATAGGAAGGTACTTCACAAGCCAATCTCTCTTTAAAATACGCCTGCTTTTCTTTTTTAAAACCACTTCCTTCTCCTTCTGGTAAAATACACATAAAATTTATGATTTTAAGCACTTTTAAGAGCAGCATTCGGCAGCAGAAAGCACAGCCACGCTGTTGTGCAGCCGTCACCCATCTCCAGAGCTCCTACTTTCCCGGACAGAAATTGCACACCCATTAAAAACAACTCCCCAACCCCCCACCCCAGACCCTGGCAAGCACCATTCTACTGTGCGCCTCTAAGAATTTGACCACCCTTGAGAGTCCGTAAAAATGGATCGTACAAGAGTCGTCACTTTGTATCTGGCACATTTCACTTAGCCCAGCTCCTCAAGGGTCACTCAGGTTGCAGCGTGTCAGAATCGCTTCCCTTTTCAAGGCTGAGTGATAGCCCAGCGTGTGTATAAACCACATTGTGTTTCTCTGTTCACCTGCGGATGCACACGTGGGTTGCACCTCGAATAACACTGCTGTGAACGTGGGTGTGAAACACCATTTGTGCCTGCTTCCCTTGACCACTGAAGGGAAGAAGTGCGGTCTGACCTGCGAATGTACTCAGCTCGGTTATTTGCACCCCTAGCTGCAGGCCCAAAGCAACGAGTCTCAAAAACGAGCTGGTTGGCGGCCCCTTCCCGACACAAAGCCTGGGGAAATGTCCCGCGTCCCTCTACCTCCCCCCACGCACGCCTGCCTCTCCCCTCTGCTGCCAGTATCTACCTCCCGCCTGTGCTTGCTGCTCCGTTTCCTCGCGACCTCTTTCACCCAAGACTTTACCCCACCAATTGTCCCCTTCCTTGTAACGTCAGGTCTCTCCTCCGGCTCCTTCTCAGCAGGGAACTGGACTCAAAACTCTCCCAGTTCACATGCCTGCTCATGGCACAGGCACAGACACACACACGTGCATGCACGCACACGCGTAAGTGCACACACATATGCACGCATGTGCGCACTCACACACAGGTGAGTCCCTGCTCCAACAGCTGCCCTCCAGCTCTCTCTGCCTTTAAAGCCAATGTCTACACTGACTGCCCCTCACTCCCCCACAGACTAATTGCTCCCCAGCCCCCTGCAACCTGGCCTGAGCCTCCACTGACACCACCTTCGCTAGGGTCACCCCGTGTTGGTTTCAGGAGCTGCCGTGGCAAATCAACATGGGCCGGGAGGCTTAAAGCAGCAGGAGTGCATTATCTCACAAACCCCGCAGCAGAGCTCGAAACCAGGCATCAGCGGGACCACGCTCCTTGCAAAAGCTCCAGAGGAGGATCCTTCCCTGCCTCTCCCAGCTTCAGCGGCTCCTGGCACTCAGGGGCTGTGGCCTCCTCGGCCCAGTCTCTGCCTCTGTCGTCGCGTGGTCTTCTCCTCCGGGTGCTGCCGTGTGTCTTAGGAGGGTGTCTGATTGGACCTAGGGCCCTACCTAACCCAGGATGGGCTCCTCAGGACCCTAACCGTGAGCACATCTGTAACGACCCTGCTCCCAAATAAGGCCACAGTCGCAGGCTGGCATTGGACACGGATTTGGTGAGGACGCTACTCGGCCCACTGCACGGCGACGCCCCTTCCCAGGTGCCCCTCCGTAGCTCTCTGCAGCGTTTGGTTAGGTTTTCCAAAACAGGAATAGCTTTTTGTTTCTTACTGGTTTTTTAGATGATAGGAGCACAATAAGGAAATTTTTAAATATAGAAAAATTGAAAGAGAAAGCAAAAACACCCACACAAACTTACAACTCAGAGAGGGATCAAAATTCATATTTTGGAGAACATTCTTAAACACACACACACTCACAAGCATATGCACACTATTGTAAGAAAGCAATATATGCAAAGTAGACCATATGTTCCTAATTCTGCTTTCCCCCTTAACCCTACAGCACGGACGATTTGCCAGGTCACTAAACACACTCACTCACATGCTCAGGCACAGGTCCCATCCCTGGGGCCTGGGCGCCTTCAGGGGGTTAGACAGACAGAGATGCATCCGGGAACTCATGTTCTGATAGGGGCAAAGAGATAGAAAAAAGCACAGTAAATAATTTCTACCATGTTGAAGATGAAACAGAAGCCAACAGCGGTGCAAGGAAGGTGACCGTGCAGGGGCCCGATGTTAAATGTGAGCCTCCTTTTGCGAAGGTGGTTTTTGCTGAGAGTGGAAGACCTCGAATGACTGAAAAATTGCTTTTAATGACCACAGCACACTCTGTAGATTACATCTACAACAGTGTGTTTAATCGGGGTGCTGCAGGTAGACATTGCAGTGAATTTTTCACTGTTCGCTACAAGAGGCTATAGTTCATCCCCTATATACAATTTATGAGAGTCTGTGAAATTAAGTCCTTAGCATAATTACTAATCCATAATTAATGACCCAAGATATATGCTGTCTGCTAAATTATGAACCTGACATTCCTCTAGCATCCTGAAAGACTGTTATTTAATGTACAACTAAACATACACGTTTAAAAACCCACCCTCTGCATGCGGCAGGTGCTGTTAATCTTTAATTTTTGCTAATCTTGGGGTAAAATGTGATTTCTTTACAATGCTTACATTTGCCTCTTTATATTTTTTTAGCTATGCACATCTCTTCTCTCAGAAACTGCATACTCATTTTTCTCTGATCATTTTCTATCAGGCTATTTATTACATTTGTAAATGAAGAACATATGAAGAATATATGTTACGTTTTGCAAATGTTTTTCCTGGTTTAACTTCTTACTGTCTTTTCACACGCATTTAAATTTTATAGATTGTCAAAAAATATCAGTCTTTTTAAATAGTTTTTGGATCCCTGTCATGCCTTTAAAAAAGGCTTTCTCAACTCAGGATTATTTTTAAAAATACATCTTCTACTTCTGTGGTTTTATTTTTTGCATTCAAACTCCTGCTTGGAATTTACTGTGACATAAGGGATAAAGAAGGGATTCATCACATCATTTCTCTTCCAAGTGGGCCACCAGTTGTCCACAGCACCTGGGGAATAAGGACACAGCGCAGTGCGCCCTGGCCCCGCCCACGACTCCCACGCTGGCCCACGTGGCTTCCCGCCTGGGATCTCTCCACCTCCTTCTTTCATCCCAGATCCCTTTCTCCGCCCCTCCTTTGGCCTCACCTTGGCTTCTGGCGTCTTAATGTAAGTGTTTTCCAGGCTCTACGTATTCTATTCTCCATACTCTCTTCTCAATTCTCTCCTCACTCTGCACGCACACCCAGCCCCGGGAACTCAACATGCCTCCCCATAATTACAGCTTTCTGGCCCCTGATGTGATCTGCTAACGTCCTGGGCCAGGGCAGCCCCAGCCCCACCCACCTGACGCCCACAGGAGCGCGCACCTGGCGCACCTGGCACACCTGGTGCACCTGGCATCTACAGACTGAGCCCAGCGGCCCGCGCCCACAGCGCCCTCCTGCACCGCGCCCAGCCCCCACCTGTCTCCACAGCAGGCCAGCTCCTCTGCTCCTCTCCAGCCCATGGCCACCTCCCCCGACCTCAGGCTGCTCCCTGAGGCTGATCGTCCTTCTGGCATCCACCCTTCCAACCCAGCCAGGCAGCCTAAGGCCCTGCCCCAGTGTGGCCACCTGCAGACTCCTTCCGTCTTCCCTAAGAGCTGAAGGTAAAGGGAAGTTTGCAAGGCTTCTGAAAGGTGTTTTGAACTACCAGGAAGAAGACTATACAGCAAGATCCATGTTGCATGAACAGCCTTAAATATTTACTCTCTGGCCCCTTCACGGGAAGTTTTGCCAACCCTTGCTGCTAATTATGCTCTGGCTTCCCAAAACACCTAAAACATTTGACCACACTGCTCACCTGGCTTCAGAGCTACCTGCTCAGCTGGACAGATGCCCTCGGGGTCCAGTCTGCCTTCCTCCTCTTCTCCGGTCCCATCTGTCTCCATTTCCTCCAGCACACTGTCTTCCAGCAGCACCGAATCGCTGCTGCTCCCAACAAAGCTGTGTTGTGCCTTCTAGACTTTCACCTGCCACTGTCTTCACCTGTCACATGTCCCCCACTATCCCGGGCTTTGTCCACCATGAATTGCACGCATACTCATCATATCCTTGAGCAAACCCATCTTGTCCTCCACCTAGGACAGTCTCAGTGTGATCTTGCCCATATCCTGCGCTTCCTTTGCCTGTTTTTACTTTGTGTTTTAACTCAATGCTTACTTCTGACCACAGGAAATTGCTTCCCAGGGAGATTCTCCTGGAACTTAATACTAACAGATCTCATACGGCAAGATGCCCCACATTTTAAATTTTCCCCACTGATGAAGAGTACTAGAACCGTCAGAACATTGTTTTCATTTACAGAGAGGGACAGGTAGAGAAGAAAAAATAAAGTAGAAGAAAAGTAAACCATAGCTGGTAAATCATCAGGGATTCTGTAGCACAGAACTGTTTGAGTAGATCGTATTGTGGTAAAATATACATAAATTATACCATTTTCAGTGTACGGTACAATGGTCTTGAGTACATTCACAACATTGTGGTATCACTACCACCCATTTCCAGAACTTTTATCATCCCAAACAACTAACTGTCCATTTCCCCTTTCCCCAGCTGCTGGTGAGCTATTTTGTATTCTGATTCTATGACTATGCTCTATTCTAGGTTCCTCATAAGTAGAATCACATACTTACCCTTCTGTGTCTGTTTCGCTTCACTTAGCTTAATGTCTTCAAGGTTCATCCACATCGTAGCATGTGTCAGAATTTCCTTCTTTTTTAAGGCTGAGTAACATTCCAGCTACATTTTATTTATCCATTTCTCTGTTGGTGGGAAGTACAATTATTTCTATCCTTTCACAATTGTGAATAATAATACTTTTATGAACATTGGTATGCAAGTGTCTACTTCAGGTTCTGCTTTCAATTCTTCGAGTTGTACACCTAGAAGTGGTAATTCTATGCCTAACTTCTTGAAGAACCAACATACCATCTCCCATAGTAGATGTACTATTTTTATATTCTTACCAGCAAAGCACCAGCGTTCCAATTTCCCCACATCTCACTAGCACTTGTTATTTCTTTCTTTCTTTTCTTTTTATTTTTAATCATAACCATTCCTTTGGGTATGAACTGATTCCTCATTATGGTTTTTGATTTGTGCTTTACTACTAGAGAGGAGTGTGGAACATCTTTTCATGGATGGGCTCACTGGTCATTGGTGTGCCTTCTTTGGAGAAATATCTATCTGTTCAAGTCCTTTGCCCATTTCTGTGTAGGTTGTGCTTTGTTAAGTTGTAGGAGTTCTTTATATATGCTGGCTATTACACTTCTGCAGATATATGTTTGGAAAATATTGTGTCCCATTCTGTGGGTGGTTTTTCCATGCATGGGTCATCTCTGATGAAGAAGAAGCCATGCCGTGTGTCTGAAGAGCACCTAAGGGCTCTGTTGGAACCACCAAAATTGGGCTAAGCACAGTAGGAAGGTTGCATCTGTCCCCTTCCTGCAGCTCTCTGTGACGGCCCCTGAGCACCCCAGGCTCCCTGATTCCCTCTGTTGCCAGGGACGGCAACTTACTGAGTCCTGTGGGCCCTGCCCTGGGTGGCCTCACATGAATGCATTCTAAATTTCTACCTCTTCTTCTTGCTAACACTGTAGACAAGGACCCTGCAGAGTTTATTAACAATTTTCCTGCACTAAGGTCAAGCAAGTATCTGTTTCTAAATTGCCGGACTTATGGGATGAGATGCCTTCACATCAAGTACTTTATAATTACTTAGCTCTTTGTGTGATAAAATTTTTAAATCAGGTATCACGAAGGTATCTCAGTGTGTCTTTTGAAGGTTCCCATTTGTTTGTTTGTTTGTTTTTCTGATTATGGACATTACACAAATCGTTCTAGAAAATTTGGAACAATAAGGGTGTTCAACAGAGTAGTTGAAAGCAGGTAAACATTCCCCCACTCAGAACTACCCCGCTCACATCTGGGCCCTCTTCCTTCCAAGCACGGACTTCGCATGTACCTTTGAGATCTTCCCTGCTTCTCTCACATCTTCCACACGACACTAAAAAATCCTAAAAGTGTTATTTGAGCCTTTCTTGGATTCTGGATATCTCTCCCGAGGGAATCCAACTACAAGTTGAAATGTCGGGCTTTTCCATGAGGAGATGCCACCACATACCAGGGTTCTGAGGTGCCCTCCCTCCAACAAGAATGCACCTTGGAGGGGACAACATCGTCCCACTGATCCGGGGACCAATCTTCTTCCGTCCTGGGGCTGTCATTGTTACCTCTTTCAGGTTACATTTCAACGCAAGGCTATTTTGTACCTTAGCTACTGGGGTTGGGGATTTAGCTCAAGGGATAGAGCACTTGCCTAGCAAACTCAAGGCACTGAGTTCAATCCCCAACACCACCAAAAAAAAAAAAAACCTAGTTACTTCTGTCTAAACTGATCTGCTTCCTAACGGAGGGAGATGGAGATCAAAATGAAAGAAAAAAGTCAAAGAGCGAGAAGGGAAGAAATTCAGAAACCCAGTCTTCTTCTTCACAGGCCTGCACTGACACTTAGCCAAAAATCCAGAGAAGCAGTTCTCAAGTCAAATCAGTCACCCAGACTCTCAGCACTGTTCCTCCTGCCCCTTTGCACATCCACACAGCACTGCCCAGTCAGCAGCGGGCATCCTCTCCTCCGCTTTCTCTGTCGTCAAGCTCCCTGCAGGATGCTGAAGGCACCATGCAGCCGACTGGCAGGGTCTCGAGGACAAGGCGCTAAGAAGTCGTCATGTCCTGGGCTGTGCAGGACCGTCTGGGGAAATGTCCACTTTCCAGTCCGGCTGCAGTCTGTGCCAAGGCACAGCTCAGCGTGCTCTTGGAAATGCAGCTCAGTTCTCTGCTCCAGTTCACACCTGGGCTCCAAGAAGGAAGGAACTGCTCATAGCCATCATCAGCATCCCCTTCCACACTTCCCTGCACGCTTCTGCGTGTGTTCAGGCGGGCCACAGAGGCACCACTCACAGCTGGATCCTGCAGTGGCCCACTGTCCTTATCCGGTGGCCCCGTGATATTCCCTGCACACAGCCATGAGGCTCTGCACTCACCCATTGTGTCCACACACCCAGCCCTCCCATACCCCTGTCCTCTTCTGCAGGCTGACTGCCCGTCTCCAGCGTCAATCTCTTCCGCTCTGCCATTTCCTCCGCTTCCTTTGTTTCTTGCAACTCTATGCTTGTCCCTCCCCAGCCAGCCATGGCTTCTAGACAGACGCAGGTCTCTGGCTCTGACCCAGGACCCAGGTCCTTCACCTCCTGATTCCAGCATCCTCCACAGCAGAGGATAAGGGAGTACAGAGGAGGCACATTGTATTAGTTGCCTCTTTAGAGTCAATAGTTTGTAAGAGAGCAGATTTAATATAGGACATTTATAAGTTACAATATTCACCCATAAGCCAAATGCAGGAAGTGCCAAATGTCTGTCTATGCACTAGAGACCCAAAAGATCCAATCAAGGGCGGGGAGCCCGCGGCACTGTCCCATGTACATCCGTGTCTGCAGATGATGGCTGAAGAAATCTTTACTGGAACCAGGATACGCTGCCCGCAGCAGAGATGAAGACCAGAGCTCCCCGAAGCAACAGCAGCCATCCCCGACAACAGCAAGGCCCCGAGCTCCTTCCTCAATGAGAACAGCCGAGTTCCCTTCAGGAGAACCAGCGCAGCAGAGCTTCACCTGGGAAACAGCTATCAACTGCTCCCGTTCTCAGCAACTATCTTCTGCTCCATTTTCCTTTATGTTGCATGGTCAACAATCCTCAGTGCCCAGAACCACACACTCAGTCCAGCTGGGTGCTCCGCCTCAAATTGACCACAATATTATGTCCGCCACACACATCCAGTATCTGGGACTTGGGCCCAGGAAGACATGTCCCCCTCCAGATGGACCAGGAGTTAGCATTATGGCCACCCTGAACGCAGAGAGGACGGGACAGTGGTCACTCCCCCATACACACACATGCACACACATGCAAGCGGAACAGGGCTGGGGCGTCCACAGACAGCCTCCCAGGCTGCCCAGGCCCCATCACACTCATCTGTTAGCCTCTCAGACAGGTTCCTCCAGTCCAGACAGACGCCTGCAGCTTGAAGTGTGCAACTGAGCCAGAAAATGGAAGGAAAACAGCTTCGCTTTGGGGGCAGAGGGCAAACAGAAACAAGATTTCCTCCCTAACATTTTTAAAATAGGAAATATCAGTGAAGACTGTTGATGTAATGAGCGTTCTTCTTCCACTTAAGGAATCAGAGAAAGAAGCATTCAGGGCGGCTTTGCACTCTCAGACCAGCAGTCAAGGCCAGGGATGGAGCAGGCCTGCGGGGCCCTCTCAGGGCTCCTCAGACAAAGCCTCCCAGCCTGGCAGAGCAGGGTCTCAGTGGTCACTCCCTGCTCAGAGACCATTTAGGGTAGAATTAGGAATGAGAGCTTGGACATGACCACACAGGACCAAAACACCCCTCCATGTCGAGGGTCCTGGCAGTGGGCACCCTCCATCCGCACACCCCACCCACCTCCAGCCCATCCCTGCTATCTTCCACTCTTGCCTGGACTCTCTTCTAAGAGGGAAATGAGCAAATTTTCCCACTTACAACTGAAGGCTATTAAGGTGATCATCTAAAAGTCAAGGTAGCAAACCACACAGAGACCCTGCATCCCTGATGCCTTCTGTTCCTCGGGCTGAAGCATATAAACAGATGTAGGCCACTGATCTGCAAGGTGACAGACCAGCTAAGAGTAAGACTGGCCCATGAGCGAACTTGGTCCCACTCTAGTCCCGTCCCCAGCCATTCTCTTAGTCACATAAAGGATGCCTTCTCACCAGACCTCCTTCCTCCTTTAACCAAGAAAAAACACAGTTACTGCAGAGGTAATGCTGAGCAGAGGCAAAGGACCCAGAATGAGAGTCTGGAGGAAGAAACTGCTCATAAAACTTTTAGAAGCTCTAAAATTTTTGGCTAAACAAGTAATTTCATACAGTGGCTTGTATACATTTAATAGTAGAATCAGTCCCAAAATTCCCTTTGCACTCAGATCCCAAGAGCACTTTCCTAATGCGTGTTAACTAATGACTATGGTGAAGCATTTATCCTGATGTCCATCAGAAAGAAAATAATCACACGTCAAATTGCAGGCACTAAGTGTTGAGGCAGAAACCAAATCAAGTGTGTAAACCTACAGAAAGAGAGGGCACATTTCTTCATTTCTTTAACCATTTTTTTAACCTTGGCGTTAAATCAACCATTAAAGTGCAATGCGTGCATATTTCCCAATGAAAACTAGAAAATGTTTAAAACCTGACCAATAATGTAAAA
Organism: Hystrix cristata; assembly: GCA_004026905.1. NCBI lineage: Eukaryota > Metazoa > Chordata > Mammalia > Rodentia > Hystricidae > Hystrix > Hystrix cristata. Next base: position 13,412 of record PVJO010031909.1, read on the forward strand.
AGTTTGCTCAAAATTCTTGCCCTAGGCAGGGGGCATCACAATCCCCGACCCAAAATTATACTATAGAGCTACTGTGATAAAAACAGCATGGTGTTGGCACAAAGACAGACCTGAGGACCAACGGAACAGGCTAGAAGATGCAGAAACAACTCCAAACACACTTAAATACCTCATCTTCGACAAAGGAGCCAAACACCCTCACTGGAAGGAAGATAGTCTCTTTAACAAATGGTGCTGGAAAAATTGGCTTACCACGTGCCAAAAATTAAAACTAGATACATGCCTGTCACCATGTACTAAACTAAAATCAAAGTGGGTCAAAGATCTTAACATTAAAATAGAAACACTAAAGCTACTGGAGAATAGTATAGGAAGAACTCTTGAAGACATAGGGGT
>PVJO010031910.1:0-13808 GCA_004026905.1 Hystrix cristata
AGAGACTGTAAATGACAAGAAGAAGAACAATAGAATAGCACATGTGCATTTTAGGGAAATATGAACTTAATGCAATGCATTGATTATTTAAGGAAATAAAATACCAAGCCGATCCACTGATCTAATGGATGCCAGTGAATTCTCAGTATCAGGCCCCAAAGGTCAATCCTAAATCCAAACTTGCGGTATTGTACTGCAGAGCACATTTATCTCTCTGTATGAGAACACATGCTATGTGTCAGGAAGGTTAAATCGGTCACTCCAGAGTTTAGAAGCATGAAGGATTGCACCCCAGTAAACGTATGGTTGGTTTTACATTTTTAAATTTTTAATTTCAAATCAAAGTGGGCATGTTGCTGCAAATGGTCCACCCTAAAATTCAATTTGTGTATTTCCTCATCCTAATTACCTCAAGGTTGCCTTTGGAATTGTAGTCTGATGGTAAACAGAATGCTTTGCACAGCATGAAGGAAGAAAAAAATCTAAGTAAATTCAAAGAGATGATAATAAATCTGTCCACAAAATTCAGGGTTTCATTAATTTCGGTGGTTTCCTTAAGACTTACTGGTTTACTTCTTGAATAATTGATGGTTTGCTGAATGCATAAGATATGTGTGCATGGCAGGGAAGTCGGGTTGCCCATTTCAATAAGCTACTGAGAGCAGGTGACTGAACTGCCTTACACAAAGGAGGACCATGAGAGGCCCGAGTGGTTTCCCAAAGTACGGCTGTCTTTCATTTCTCAAAGGTGTCTTTTACGAATTGTGCTCAGCGTTATAAAACATAAGGATAAAATATATTTGTGTGATCTTTCCGTTTTCCTGCAGAATTACAGGTGAGGGGTATGGTGAGAACCTTTCCATCCCGAAAGTAGGTGGACTTCCTTTCTGTCTTGTTCTTGGGCAAGAAGATGACAGATGATCGGCACACGGTCTCCCACTTCTGAAGGGTCCTTGCTGTGGGGCCCTGTGCTGTTTCTAAGGCAGGAATCTGATCATAGGCCTGGAATGGTTAAAATTAAGGACAAAACCCAAACTTTCTATGAACTGAACTGCATCCCCCCAAATCACATATTGAATTCCTAACCTCCAGTGTGACTGTAATGGGGATTTGGTCCCCAAGGGGTAGATGACATCATGAGTGTGGGACCCTAATCTGACAGCCAGGAGCAGCTAACTGCACACCAGGCACCGGATCAGCTGGTTCTGACCTTGGGCTTCTGGTCTCCAAAACTGGTTTCTGTGGTTTAAGTGCTCCAGCCTGTGGCACTGGTGTGGCAGCCACAGCCAACTGGGACGGGAGAGCACGCAGCGGTCTATGCGGTCCGGCTTCTGCTTGGTCCTGAGCCCGCCTCTCTTCACGCCTCCTGCATGCTTCCCCTCATCCGCACTCAGCCCTCAGGAGCGCCTCTCTTCTCTCGGGAGTGAGCCTTTCACAAAAGCTTTGCTCTCTTCCCACCCTTCAAAGTGCAGCTCCAATGCCTGCTGCTCTGGCTGGAAGCACCACTGCAGAGCTGGGCTCTGGGCTCAGCCCCACTGCGACACAGTCACTCAGTGACACAGCTGTGGGCTTCTCCTCTGCAGCCCTGACTGCACCCAGAGAACAGCGCTGTGTACGCCTGCTCTCTGAACAACCTCCCAACCAGAACTCTGCCCCCATAGGCTACCGTCCAGGCTGAAGTGATGGGAAGGGAGGGCTGGTGACACAGGGAACACAAGTACCTCCCCTTTATGTCCTCTGAAGATGGAGATTGGGCACCTGAAGGAGGAGAGTGGGTGGAGTGGCTTATTGTCCTCTACCAGCTTCATCTCAACCTTAGAGGGGCTCCCCTCCAGCAGGCCTTTCTTCCTGGAGGTCAAACATGGGAGGGAAGTTTGATGGCAGAGACAGAGGATGGAAAGGCCCACATGGTTCAAGGTATGCGAGTCCCGTGCAGGACCAGCCTTGCTGGAGGGTGGAGGCACACGTTGATCCTAGAGCCAGGGACAGAGGCAGGCAGGACTGCACGAATGGCCCCATGTGGCAGGCAGTCTGGGGGGTGCTGAGTTTGGCTGTGGAGCTCGGGCAGGATCGAAGCCTCTGGACCAAGGGAGAGGGATGGAGTGAAGCACTGGGCTGAAATGAGATCCCGGAAATCCCTGGCTGTGGCTCAGAGTCGTGGAGTGAGTCTACGCTTCCAGCCTTGCAGCAGTGATGTTAATTCATTGCAAAATACATGCGTGCCCAGCAGGTACCATGTTCGAGGTGCTTAGGGACATCTCTGAATGAATCCAACAAGGGACACTGCTGGCTGGGTCTTATATTCCAGCAGAAGTACGCAATCAGAAAAAGTAATCAGTTTAAAAATCTTACGGGATAAGGCCCTGAGTTCAATCCCCAGCACCAAAAAAAAAAAAAAACAAAAAACAAAGAAACTTACAGGATATCGAAAATGATAAGAGCAGTGGAAAAAGACAGACATACAGCAGAACAAAAGGTGGGCCCACACAAGGTCCTCAGTGGGTCCTTGTTGGAGGAATGAGTGAAGGAATCAATCGAGACCCAGAGTGTTCAAAGTTCCTTGACTCTCCGTTCCCTGTTAGGTGGATCTACATCTTCTCCTCCTCCTCCTCCTCCTCCTCCTCCTGTGCCTCCTCCTCCTCCTTTTCCTCCGCTTCCTCCTCCTTCTTCTCCTCCATCTCCTCCTCCTCCACTTCCTCCTCCTCCTCCTCCTCCTCCTTCTCCTCCCCACTGCCTCTGAGCTTGAGCAGATAAATTCATGGGTTTTGCCTGTAGGCTGTAGAAGTGGGCTTGCTCGATTCTCAAACAGATCATGAAGTCTAGATTAGGTCTTGAATTCTAAGCCTCCTCAGGCTCTGTCTTCCTCAATCCAGGAGCTGTCCTACCCCATAGCAGCTGGGTGATAAAATGATAAAACACAGCCCAACCAGTATTGGGCACTTCGATTCACTCATTTATTAACCAGTTCTTCTGCAAACATTTGTCATCTCCTTTGGGATTGGAGACTTGGTGTGAGTCCTCATCTGCATTTATTTTGTCCTTGAAAAAGAACAAGGAAGGGGCTTTTCCAAATGGTCCAGTGAGAGTGAATGGCATAGAGAGAAATCCTTGCAATTCCACCCAGGGGACAAACCAATAACCTAATTAAGAAGAAACACCCAGAGATGTCCTTTGAGAAGGGAGGTCTAGATAAATGTGATGATATTTGTGATTCATGAGGCCTCCAAGCCTGTCTTCCAGGGTACCAGGCCTCCTCTTTGCTAGGCTAACTCGACAGTGTCCACAGCAGGCAGGTGGAGGAGGCAGGGTCTCAGAGATGTTCAGCTTCTCGCTTGCCCTCGGGGAGGTGGGACTGCTGCTTGGGGGCCTTGGCGCGCCAGAGGCCACAGCCAACAAGTTAGAGGGCGGGCTTGAAACTCACTGCCCTGAAGTCGGACAGGCCCCCCGGGGAAGAGATCAGCGGACCCTGGAGGACAGACAGAGAATGCAGCCTTGGGAGAGTCAGGATTGCTGCTAATCTTTTTAACTCTTTTTCTATTTTATGAAAAAGTAAAACAAATTTTCACAACAAAGTAATAAGAGAATCACAACAGTTAATACACTCTGCAATATTGTCTTCAAAGTTGTTACTTAGAGTATAAGACATAGACAAAAAGAGTCTCACTTGTAAAGAAGAAACAAACAAATAATAACACAAAACTGTCTTTTCAGTGAAGTAAGAGAAGCTAATAGTATAACTAAAACAAATTAGCATGTCTATGAAAACATGTTTGAGGACTGGGGATTTAGCTCAGTGGTTAGACAGCCTTGTCTTGCAAGGACAGGCCCTGAATTCGATCCCCAGCACAAAAAAAAAAAAAAAAAAAGAAAAGAAAAGAAAAGAAAAGAGAAGAAAAGAAATATGTTTGAAACAATGGAATAGGTAATGTTGGGGCCCATTTGAGACCTAATTGTAGCTTCCCCAGACAAGGTGCTATCCTATATTATTCCTAGTGGTGATATGAAACGTGGTGGTGCTTTTATTCTTTTTATAAACATGCTGTTGTGACATGGTATATTAGCATGCACATGTGCACATGTTTCTATTAGACACACGCATGTCATTATGTGAATTCTGTGTTATTACGTGAAGTCCAGTGGTACAATGGAACATAAAGTGAGCCCTGCTCTCCTCCCTGCCCCACTCCCGACCCTGGAGCAAAGCCATCTTAACCCTGGTGCGCTTCCTCAGAGTCCCTTCTGTATGTGCAGAATTTGTGCAATTAGAGTTCATCGTAATAAAAACATGCACATTCTCAGGAAGTGCCCATGACGCCACAGATCAAGAAGCGCTGTAAGGACGCAGGCCTGGTGCACGCGGGTGCCATGGCATTCCATCTGGCACAGTGGCCAACAAAGGACGCCATTACCTTGCAAACTGGAATCTGTCCTGGAGTGATGAGGTGTGAAGACAGGTGGACAGGTGGACCCTCCATGCCAGTGCCGCAGAGTTGGTGTTTATTATGAAGACATCATTTTGTCTAGGGCTCTCACAACCTGGAGCAGGTGGCGCAGGGGAAAGGGGAACGTGGGCGGTGGGGTGGCTCGTCTGAGAGCTGCGCTGGGGCTGACACAGCCGCGGGCCCTAAGACAGCCTTGTCCTGTGCCCTGTGTGCCTGGCACCATCCGCTCTCTGGACAGAGGTTGCCTGGCGGAAGGGTAGCAGCACCGAGGCGAGAAGCAAATGATCTTCAGAGATGAACAGCTGAGCTGAGTGTGGTCCGGGCAGCTGGAGCTCGCGGGGTATTTGGTGGCCTCCCCAGCTCCGAAAGCCCGATGATAGCTGGAGGTTGGTCCCCACCGGCTTGGTATAAACCGAGAACACAGCATGTGACGTAATGGGGGGCCCAGCGCCCCGCCCTAGGAAGGTTCTGTGTGACTGCAACGGTGGGGGGAGAAACACCGAAGGCGCTTCCCTCCTGACACTCCGTGTCCTGGAACAGCACCGGGAGAAGCAAACGACAGCAAGAAGGATGTCTGACATTTAGCTGTCCTGTCAACTTTGAAATTGCTCACGGCCACAGGGCACGAACCACAGAGATAAAGCTGTCTTGAAACACAAGCCAGACCCATGGGTGCCTGCCTCGTTGTGCGCTTTTCCCTGCTTAATTTTCTTCTTTTAGCTGCTCACTTTAGCTAGCTAAGTGACAGGACAGGCTCAAAGGCAGCAGTGGCTTCCAGTAAACGGGAAAGTGATCCAGTCTGTGTGGGCTGGCTTCGTGGGCTGCCTTTGACCCGCCATGGGGCTGCTGCTGTAATTACGCACTCAGCACCGACGGCAGGGTGAGATAGATTTGGTTGTAACAGACAGGAACTATTACGGGGGCATCGTCTTTGCACCATGCAGGTGTGGGTGGGAACCGCGGGGGAAGCCAGCCCAGGTTAATTTAATGACAGTACGCATCATACCAGCGACTAGCATCACTGGACCATCCTCCTGGCTGTCTGTGGAATTGGCATCTTGGCTCCCAAAAGACAGAATCTCTTTATCTTTTGAGGTTCCACAGTGCTCCTCACCACGCACCTTCCCCTGGCCTTTTTGTGGGGCCTGATTGCTTTTTGTAGCTCTCATCATGCAGATATTGCTGGTCTTCTTCTCTACCCAGCCTGAGAGCCCCATGACAGAGGCCAGAGCACCACTGCCCCTGCCCAGCTCGTTGCTTTGGCTGCCATGCTCTGTCATCCACAGAGCCTGGGACAAGGGTAATCTGTGCTCCATAAATTAAGGTTGAGTGAATAACATCCTGTGTCAAGTACAATGTTCCAGACCCTTCCATGGCTGCCTTCTCACCCTGTGTGTGGAGGCTCCTGCTGTCGACAGCCACTGTGCCCAAGCAAGGCAGACGCGGTGGGTAACCCTGGCTGGAAGGGGATCCTAGGCTGTTAGTGTCTGGGGGGAGGGTTTTCCGTCTGCCTCTCTCCATTGTTTTTTTGTTTCCCACAGTATTTATCCTTACTTTTAAAATAAGTACAGAATGAATGTGGGGCGTCTTAAATGAAAACACTGAGGAAAGAGCTCACTTCTTCCTGCTGGGTGGGTGTAGCATTTCTTTGCATCCATCTGGAGAACAGGACCTCAAACACCACCCAAGAATGGAGCCAACCTCTCGAAGGACAGAGGCTGAAGGGTGACCTTAGTCGGGCTTTCTTAACTGTGGCACAATCGACATGCAGGGCTGTATAAGTCTTCATTAAGGGGAGAGTCCCATGTATAGTAGGATGTTTAGCAGCAACTGCCAGTACAAGTCCCTAGCAGCACTTCCCGAATGACTGCCATTCAAAAACATCTCCAGCTATTGTTTAATGTCTGCTGGATGCAGACTCATAGAAAATTACAGAGCTTTAATTTCATGTGACAAGGAGGTAAATAAAGTCAGGGAATACACTTCTCCTCCAGACACTCCCAGTTTGATGGGTCCAGCTGATACTTCTGGATTCACCAAATCCAGGACACGTAGGTTCTGGCCCAAGTCGTTTCTCTCCCTGAAAAGAAACAATGGGAAGCGAGAGTCTTCCATCTCAGAATCAGCTTTTGCAAAAGAAAGGCACTATTTTTAGGATGTCTGCACATGCACATGAGGACTTTGGCAGGAGGAGGTGGACCCAGTGGGGAGACGATGCAGTTCGTAGTCTTTCTGACGAGATCGGGCGCGTTCAGGGTGGTATGGCTATAGACTGTTCGTAGTCTTTCTGGAGACTTGCACATTAGTCCAGCTGCCGCAGCCAGCTGAGGGCTGGAAGTTTGGGGAGCAGGATCGGGCCTCTGTGGACAGGAACCACTGCCCTTGCCCAGCTTATTGCATTGGCTGCATCTGCTGGATGGGATGTGTGGGCATGGAGGCACCAGGGAAGAAAACAGTAACCTGAGCTGAGATTCTGGGCACTGTTGAAAAGCACCCTGGAGGAGAGGCTGATAGTATGACACAGGAGCCAGGAGGTACTGGCAACAGAGAAAATGCAAGGGAGTGATTGGGTAATGGCATGATCGATGGCCCTTCAATGTACACGGTGAACCAGATTGAAGTCATTGTTCAGAGCCCACAGAGGCACTGCTCTGCTGTCTCGCTGAGCTTTGCCATCTCATCCAGTGACCAGCTGCACTACTGGTACTTCTTTCTGAGTGCCCAGATGCCCGCAGGAAGTGGAAGATGCAGACAGCCAGAGCCGCACCAGACCCCAAATCTGCTGGCAGCTTGGCGTTGGGCTTCACAGCCTCCAGGACCATGAGAAATAGGTTTCTGTTGCTTACAAATTGCCCAACTTATAATATTTTGTTATAGCAGCTGAAATGGACAAAGACACTCACAGAGACCCCTTTTCCAAGTAAGGCCATGTGCATGGGTTCTAGGGCTGAGGATGCGGATACATCTTATTGGGGACACCATCCAGCCAATTACAAGAGAGGATGCAGAGGCAAAGTGGGATTCTCCTCATCCTCCAGGAGCAGGTGCCTTGATCAGCCTCCTGTGGGAACAAGAGGCACCTGCCTGTGGGATGCTGGGCCAGGAGCTACCGTGTCCCCTCAGGGAGCCGCTGTCTTTGCTGTCCACTGGGGAAGGGAGAAGTGGCATAGAGGTCATCGCACAGGAAGTGGAGGCTCAGTGGATGCTGGGACACAAGACGGAACTCTACTCTCTGTCTCTGGGTCTCCTTCGTTTATCGGAGAGAGTCGAGACAGTGCTGGAATTCTACAGGTCCATGGCCCAAGGCTTCAGAGATGGAACAGCGTAGCAGTCAAGGCTCAGGGCCCCTGTCACACCTGTGTTTCTCTCCTGACTTTGCAGGTGGATTGCCCATGAGGAGTACTGAGTAGATTTCAAACTGACAAATCTCAAAGCTCACAGCTCAACATCGTATCCTGACCTAACATCAACTGGGAACTGCTGGGTTGGGCTCCAGTGACTCCTCTCTTCCTACAATCATTGCCCACTTTGACAGCTGAGAAAACGGAGGCCCAGAGAACTCAAAAAGCTGTGCTCAGTCATGGAGGGAATAAGTGGCAGAGCATGTCTGTAAGTTCAGGGGGTGTGTGCCAAGCCCACACTTCTGACTACCACACGCACGGCCCGGGGATGGCAGCACACCTGTACTGGTATGATTCTCCAGTGCATCTGTGAGTGAGAACGTGTTCCAAGGCTTGTTCCATATCTTTTGAATTCTCCTGCCCTCTTCAGCAACAGACAGTATTTCGTCGGAGAGTACACAGTATGTACAGAATCAAAATTAATTAATTGCAGCACGAATGAAGCTAATTCTATAATTTATCACGGTCACAGATTTTCTGTATTTCAAGTAAAGATAATGGAACTTGCTTTTGTGTAACCTTGAATGTAAGCTGAGGAATGTAAATCCCAGCTCCAGTGCTGTGCACTTGTTGGAGGACCCAGTGGGGAGAGCAGGGAGCTGCCATTTGTAACTGTCACCGGGCACAGGCTGCTGAATTCCAGGGATAAATGAGATTCTATTTTGGGGTCTAGATAGGAGTTTGGGAAGAGGTTAATTTTGTACCTGCAGATCTGGGTTACCTCCTCCCTTCTCACAACAGCATCAGCTCCCATGACAATGTGGCATTAAACAGGTAGATAGGCTAACTCCAGAGTAAGAATCCTGGTCATTACTGGGCCAGCAACTCCTGCGTTCCCCTTTATAGGAAGTGTCTTCTGGTACGCATGAGAATTCTCTCTCTCTCTCTCTCTCTCTCTCTCTCTCTCTCTCTTTCTCTCTCTTTCTCTCTCTCATTCTGCTAGCCCTACCTTCTGTCCCCAGATAAGCTTGTCTCAAAGAACTGCTTGCAATGTGAAAAGAAATAAAATACGACTCCTGCTTGTGTCCAAGAAATTAGTCTTTAAGAATTGGCACTTGTAGCATTAAGGGAGAGACAAAGCTTGTAAAAAGTTTAGAAAAGGTAGCCCTGAAATGATCCTGTGGGTGGAGCCTTTCCAAACCTTGGGGAGGTCCCTACGGTGGGGCTGTCCCTGGGGTAAGCAGGTCTGTGTGAGAGGGCGGTTCATGGTGTGTGGGGTAGACACACTGAATGTAGACAGAGGTTCTGGGGTGGAGCAGCCCACCACAGGGCGAGGTGCAGGATGGGGACCCCGAGGGGCTGGGGAGGTCCACGTGGTGGCTGATGCTTCGTGGACACCCCCTCTCGGGCTTGGTGTCCACTGACACTATAGGCGAAGAGCCACGGTGGGGACAGAGGTGTCAGCTAGTCCAAGGCACGAGGCTGAGCTGGGCACTGCTGTCCACAGCCTTCCTCTGTGGCACGGGGGCAGTTGTTGGCAGAGAGGACTATCAAGGAAAACAGAGGGCATTCTCCTTGGTTACTGCTATCCACATGTCTTGGGTTGAGATTTACAACAAATTGAAAAGAAGGATAATATTTTAAATTAAAATTTAATTGGTTACACAATATATAATCATTTTGGAAATGTAAAAAGACACTCCTACATAAAATACATGATAGTCACTGTCACCTGAAGGTTATGTGTTAGACCACTGTAAAGGTAATTTAAAAAATAGATCTAATTATAGCTATTGTCTTTCTTTCTCAGCTCAGTGGAGGTATATGTAACACAATCGTCAGTGTTAAGTGTGCAATTTGATACGAGTTTGATGAAAGTGACAGTTGTTTAAACACCGGCACAATCACAATATAGAACATTTTCTTCACTCTGAAAAGTTCCTCTTGTTTCCATTTGGTAATTAACCCTTCTCCCCAGCCTTCAACCCATGGCAAATCAGACTGTTATTACTGTACTGTTTTGGCTTTCTAGATTATCATATAAGTAGAATCTTACATGCTATTTTGTGTCCAGTTTTTAAAAATGTATCCTAATATTTTGAAAATCAATACTTATTGTAGCATGGAAGAGCAATTTACTTGTTGTTATTATTACTGAGTATTATCTCATTGGATGGATGCCATAAACATATTTATCCATTCACCTGTTAAAGAACATTGTGGTTCTTTGATTTTGGCTATTTTAAATAAAGTTGGTAAGAATACACACAAACAAATCTTTATTGAACATGTATTTTATTTCTGTGGGAGGCTATCCAGGAGTAGAGTTGCTAATGTCCTTGGCAGATGTATATTTAACTTGGTGAGATATAATCAAATGGTTTCCCAGCACGGCAGTGCCATTTCCCATTGTGACAGCAGGTCTGGAAGTTTTAGTTGTTCCCAATCCTGACACCACTTAATATTGTCAGTCTCTTAAATTTTAGCTAGACTGTGGTTTCATTTACATTTTCCTGAGGGACTAAAATTGTAAATATCCTGTGATGTATGGATATCCTATTTGTATATATTCTTTGGTGAAATCTTTGTCCAGATCTCAGCCTCAATTTAGAAAGTTGTTTCCTAATTATCGAATTAAAAATATTTGTATGAATGTACCTGCTGTAAATAGGGAAGAGAATAGAGGGGAGGGGCAGGGAAGGGGGGGAGAACCAAGATGCACTATGTACAGGTACAAAATAAATGTGATGAATGTAACCATTATATGTACATTGTACCAACACATGTTCTTGGTTAAAAAATAAAAAAAACAAAAAAAAGTAAAGTTTGCAAGTTTTCTCATTAAAAAATTATTTGTATGTGTGTGTTTTACATTTTGGATAGAAATACTTTACCGAATATTTCATTTCTCGAATATTTTTTCTTAGTCTGTGATTTGGTTCTTCATTTTGTTAATAGAGTCTTTTGAAGGCAATAGTTTCTAATTTTGATAATTTTAGGTACATACCATTTTTTACAGTTTTTACTTTATATGTTCCATTTTAAAAATCCTTTTTTCCCTGTGTTTTATAGTTATATAATTATAGCTGTACAATGAAGCCTATTATTCACTTTGGGTTAACTATATAGGTATGAATTGAGGTTTAGGCTTATTTATTTATTATACGAATGTCAAAGTTGTGTAGCATCACTTGTTGAAAAGGTTACGCTCTCACTTATGGGCATTTCATGAAAATAAGTTTTCTGTACATGCGTGATCTATTTTTGGACCTTTTTCTCCTGTTCCCTTGTTTATATTTATGCCAAAAACAGCCTTGACTACTTTACTGCTTTATCATTTCTTTATTCTAAGTGTCTTAGTCACTTTCTTGTTGATGAGATGAAATACCCGACACTTTCAGGAGGAGAGGTTTATTTCGGCTCACTGTTTCAGAAGTTTCAGTCCATGGTCAGTAGGCTCAAACGCAGACTCGGCATGGCAGAGAGCTTGCCTTGTACCTTAGAGGAAAGCTTCCCATGTCATGGAAGCCAGAAATCATACAGGAAAGGGAGGAGAGGGGAGAGAGATATACACTTCCAGGTCACATCCCCTGTGGCCTGCCTCCAGCTAGGTCCCATTTCCTAACAGCATGTTTAGCACATTCAATACAGTGTCCTCGATCCCAACACCTTCCAAAGCCTGACCTCTGACCACATCAGAGTTTTGGAGGCCATTCCACATATAAACCACAACAGTACATCTTTAAGTGAAATACATCTGATTTCACTTAAAGATGTGGGAAGTCTGATTCTGTTTTTTCCAACATTATTTGGTTCTCCTAGGATATTTGCATTCCATATGAATTTTCTAATTAACTTGTCGTTATACAAAATATCTGCCAGATTTTTATTGGAGTTACATTGAATCTCGCTGCAGATAATTAACTTCCTAATACTTTGAGTCTTCTGTCCATGGTCATGGTATATAGCTCCGCTTATTGAGGTCTTTATTTCTCTCATCAAATAGTAAATGTAATTTTCAATATACAGGTCTTGAATATGTTTTATTGCCTTTATTATATTTAATGTTATTTTTATTAAAATTTGATCCCCTTATAAATGTTTTATTAATTTCTCTACCAAAAATTTTATTGCTGGTATACAGAATTTGATTGATCTTCCATATTGTTACTACATCCTGCAGACTTAATTGGTAAGTTCATTGGTGCTTTCTAAATACAAGGTCATTTTGTTATTTTGGTGAAGACTGTTTTGGCTTTGTTTTATTCTAAATAAAAACATCTCCTTCAAGATGCAGGCCTCCAATGCTCCTGTGAGAGGAAGGATGAATTCTGTTCCCTCTGTGGGCACGGGAGGAGCGTGAGTGATGACTGTTTTAACACAGCTCAGTATGTGAAAGGCCAGTTCAGAGCACACTGTCTTGGGAGTGTAGTCTTTCCTCACTTCATTTCCTCTGTGTCTAGGTGGCGTGCCTGAAAAGGGATGGGAGTGGATCAGCAAGGCGGAAAGGAGTCCACCTCAGCTTGTGCCTCAGTGTGCTTCTCCAGGATAGGGAGTCACAGGTCTTTCCCAAACCACTGTCCAAGGCACTGCATACACCCCAGAGAGCACAGCACTATACCACGCCTTGACCCCAGTCTCTGTGCTAACCAAAGAAACAGCCTTCAGAATTCTGCAAATTTGTGATTGACAAGAGGAGACATAGCAGAGAGCCATGAAGGAAGAAATGTTATCAACTTATGTGGAGCCAAGGCAATGTAATTTCAAATAACAGACTGAGTATTCTCATGTCAAGAGAGAGAGAATTTAGAAAAATGAATTAGGAAGTCAAAATGTGTCACTTTTTAAATTAGCGTTGATCTGGAGAAAGAAAAGCTACTTGTGGCATTAACTAAGTGCCTTCCACACTTTACCTGTGTATAGTTCCTGGTGTTAACTAAGCTTAATCCTCTGGTCTGGGCCAGATCTCTAAAGTGGAAATGTGAAACAATATGGCGGGATGTGTGAAGAAAGTGTAAGAACTTCTGTGGACATTCTTCTTAGATTTCATTTTAGAGACTATGCAACGCCTTAACACAATAGGATAGATGCAACACTACACACTCAGGTATATTAGTGATGCATGATCAAAATATATACTTTAAAAATGTGCAATATGATCAAGAACTTTGTAGTCATATGGTGTTGAGGAACATTCAGTCAAATTATAAGATCTATTTTCTGGTTCTGTGTTTATCAGTATATTTGGGATTTTCTGTCTGTGTAACACCAGGAAGAAGCCCTGAATCTGAGGACAAAGCCTGAGTCTACGGCGGCCCTGCCAAAAATCTGGCTTGGGAAGACCAGAAGACCACATCTTTCCTTCACAACACCTGTTTCTCAGAGACTTTATTTTACCTTTCCCTTACTCATTGAATGTTTTTCTTAGCTTACTTTCCTCATGGGGAAGAGTGTCTGCAATTACTAATTCAGTGCTACAGCCCAGGGACACTTTTTCTGGAGAACCAGAATATAATGTCTCATCAGGTGCAAGTCAGCAATCTGCATGGTTTGGCCACCTGGTTTTGTATAAACAGTCTCCACAAAGCATTGAAATCACAGCTGTGTTGTTATGTCTCTGGTTTCTCTTCTTGCACTAGACTCCACTGGTGGGTCTCCTGCTGGTCTGGCCTGAGGGAGTTGTAGTTAGATGATGGCTAGAGATGAAGTCATGGGAGGCTCACTTGAGACAGGATGATCTGCCTCTGTACCCTTCCATGTAGCTCTAGGATCTAGCTCTTGATAAAGAAAAATTATTCAGTGACACTTCTTGAAACACAGGAGGGAAGATTTGATTCAGGATCATCACGATGGACTTAGGGACCATAGCAGATTTTGTGTGTGGGAGGGTGGGGCCTAATTTCTATCATCCACTGCAAAATCTGGTGCATTATTCATTTTGGATAAAATGAATCATAGACCAGTCCAGATTCATGGTGGAGAGCTACATAAGACTGTGACTATCAGAGAAGTGGCTTATCTGTGT
>PVJO010031911.1:0-13794 GCA_004026905.1 Hystrix cristata
CGAAGCTCCTCCATCTCAGCTTCCTTGCCACCTCAAGGGTCTGCACGTGCTGATCCCTGACAGGTTGGTCCCCACAGCGGTCAGGCCAGGATTCACCCAGCTGCCTACCTCATTCCAAGCCATGGGCTCCGTCCTGAACAGGGAGCTGGTCAGCTCGACAGAGAGCCGCTTCTTGTAGTCCTGCGGCTTGTCCTCAGACATCCGGAACAGCACAGCTGCCGCGTACGTGGCTGGGCAGGAAGGGAGGCTGTGAGCAACGGCAGGGCTCGCCGCACCTGACCACGTGCCCGAGCCAGGGCTGCACCCCACTCACCCACGCCCTCGTTCCGGGAGTGCAGCAGCTCTGTCAGGGGCGCCGTTGCCCCCTCGGCCTCGATTGCCTCCGCAGCTTCCTTGTCCTGAGCGAGCTCGCAGAGGACCCCTGCAGCTACTCTCTGGATGTTTTCAATGGGAGAATAAAGCAGCTGAGGAGAAAGCACACGAACAAAACCTCATTCAACTGCAGCAAGCACCACGCACGGTATAAACCTCCCCACCGTGCAGCGTGGGCTGCAGCACCACCTCCCCATCATGTGCCCTGCGTGTGGCGCTCCCCAACACCGGACTCCCAATACTTGTAGCCAGGAACCCTTTCTTCAGAAGCCAAGGGTTCAATCAAAGATTTAGAAAAACCAAGAGCTGGCCTGGGGCCTGTGCTCTCCCTGCTTCTCCTTGAGACTCTAGTCCCATGGATTCTCCTACTGACACTTTCATGAAGTCAAATATGATTGCCTCTATTTTGGTTTCAAATTTCCTGAAATTTTAGGAACATTAAGACCCCACCCAAACCCAACAGACCTGCACAAACAATGGAATGGTATTGAGTCCTCGGATGACGATTCGGTTGTGTACATCCCGAGCGAGGATGTGCAGGGCCCCAGTACACCCTTCGACTATTTCTTCCATGCGGACCCCCTCCTACGGAAGAAACGCGGCTAGCAGACGGCACTCCACTCTGCTGTGCATGCTCTGGACAGCCGTTCCTCCAGCCATTCCCACCATCTCCGCCAAGGCCCTGCCAGCTGCCGTCTGCTCAGGACCGGAGGATTCCTTGCTGCCGATGGCAGAGCCCTGCCCCGAGCATGCCCCCCACAGCTGTGGGTCTGACTGCCCCTGGATCAGAATTCTGATGGAACCCAGTATGGACTGAGCACACAGACTTTGCTCTTGTCGCTGCTCCCTGCTGTCAGTGATTCGGGGATAATCTGAAGAGTGGAGGACATGGCTGGGCTGCGGGAAACGCCAGGCCACTTGTCTAAGGCTTTGTTGTCTGGGGGGTCCTGGAAACAGCCCCTTAACACAAGGGAACACCACACAGCTTCCATGTACCTTGGCTCCCAGTGACGGCTTTCTTCCCACAAGGGACCAGTCATTCTGGGCAAGAGACATGCAAGTAAAAAGAGGCGCTACACAGGTGGGCAAGCAGTGGTAGGATCAAGTCAATGTTTCCTATTTCGCTATCAGAAGTCCCCTCCATCTCAGCAGAGCTACATGTCATATGGCAGATCCTCCGCCTCACTTTATTACCTACTACAACCCTACCAGGCTGCCAGAAGAAAAACGCTGCTCGCCACTGCCAGGCCATTCTACCATGTCTGCACAGGAGAGAGTAGTGAGTACTATTTGTTTCATTTTTGGATTTGCATTTAAGAAATTGTAATTCTGCTACTTTCAAAGGCTTTTATAAACAGCTTCCTTTTTATTAGAACACAAAAACTCCTTTTTTTAAAAAGGCTTCTGGGAGGAAAGAAAAAAGTACCACCTGAATTTTAGTAAGCCATGCTACCAAGACGGGCCAGGAAAAAAGCACAGTACACAGAGAAGGCAAAGCCCCACACAGGACAACTAGCAATCTGGGAGAATCGGCTCTGGGAGGGTTCGTCAGTTTTCTAAAATAATCTCGTGAGATAAACTGGCTGAATCTTGTAATGAAGATAGTTTTAAGCTGCAAACTTGACATCAAGCATTAAGCTGAAAGTATTACAGCTAAAGATTCCCAAAATGCCACTGGCTTGTTCTTGAAATTTGTCAGGGCTGGATTCTTAGGTCTTTGAAATCACTGAAACTTCTCAGGGAAGAGACAGAACACAAAATCTGTAACAGGCGAAACTCATCTTGCAGCAGGGTAAGCAGATCTGAAACCAGACAGACGTGGATTCATATCCTGAGGGGAAGGAAGCCTTGCACGGCCCTCGGTGGCACACACGCCCTCCACTCCTTCGGAAAGACTGACCACATGAGGGCCACACCCTTTGCCGTCTCTACAGTCAGAGAAACATTTTTGTTCCTGAACCCCTAGCAACCCTCTGGGACCGCCAGGTGCCACTGCAGGCCCACCTACCACAAACTGCTGCTGGGTTCCACCCATGGACGTGCGACGCTGGGTGTCCTGATGCGCGCGCACGAGCAGCTGAACCAGTCGTGGAATGGCACCTTGCTCTCGCAAAGGTGCGTGATTTGCTGGACAAAGGGCAAGATTGCGAATCAATCCGACGGTAGCCTAAAGATAAGAGGAAAGAATTGGCACACACCACCACGAAATCATTCTCTTACCCACAGTCTCCACAGCATCTACCACCCCACTACCACCCACTACTGGTCAGTAAAACAGCACTGACTCTACACACGTTTCGGGATCCCACCCCACTTGCCACATCCCTGCGGAACGTGAGTCCTGTTCGGCAGCCCTTCGCAGCGGGAGGCGGCTCTTACCTTGATCAGCGGCCAGTGGGATGGCGGGTGCAGTAGTTTAACCACAACCGGGAGACCATAGTGAAGGCGAACAGCATTCTGGGCCATCTCTGCTTCCTGGTGTCGGCTGGTCAGATGACGCAGAGCACAGATGGCCGGCTCAGTGATGTCCTCCCTGTCACCAGCACGCAGGACAGTGCGTACGAGAGCCTCTATCCCACCCACCTGGCACACCATCATCTTGTTCTTGTAATTATTGCAAGTGAGGTTAGAGAGGATCCCAGCAGCGCAGGTGACCACATTGATGTCATCAGAGCCCAGCAGCTGGACCAGAGTTCCCAGGAGGCCCTCCATCCCTTCCTGCAGAGAGAGGGCCAGGTGCTCAGCACCAGCTCATCTGGCCCCATGGCCCAGGCCCAAGCTCCTGAGTCTACCTGCTTAGTTGCAGCATCTGAGAGGTTCCTCAGTGTCCACAGGCAGTTCTGCACAAGACGCTGGCTGGGGTCTGTCAGGTGAAGTCCTAAGGCCTGCATCCCACCTACACAACAAAGACAGACATGAACAGGCCCAAGCTCCTCCTCCACCAGGGAAAGGATGGCTCGTCGCTTCTAGGGCTACCCCTCCTCCCCCCAGTCTGCCTGTCTGTCCGTCCTTCCTTCCACTTTCTGGGGTTATGCAGAGTTCCTCTCCCATTCACTTCACTAGTGACAACTTTCAATGGCTACTGTTCCTCTTCTCTCCTACACAGAGGAAGTCTCTCCCTGAAGGTAGTAATTCCTATTTACCCACTTGATTCTAGAGTGTTTATTCAGGACCAGGCCCTGTCCTGAGCTGAGAGGCTCCAGGATGTTAGAAGAGCCAGAGGCTAAACACGCATGAGGTGAATCAATTCAAACCATGCAATATGCTAGATGGTATCGAGTGGTCCAGGGCAAAATAATATGAGACAACGGTGTGGGCTGCGACCTAAGTGGGGCAAACGGGTCACTGGAGACATCTGGCCAAGTGAAGCAACTACATGAACTGCTGGGTAGGACAGTCCCGCCAGGCAGTCACTGACAAGCCAGGGGCGGTGGTGCACACCTGTGATCCCAGCTACTCAGGAGACTGAAGTAGGAGGGACTGCTTGACCTCAGGGGTTCAAGGTGAGCCTGGGCGACATGGCGAGACCCGGCTTAAAACAAAGAAAAGTCACTGACTCTCAACAGTCACAAGGATTCTACTTTCCATTCTTTAGGACCCTTAGAAGGACATTTAATTTTGGCAAAGGAATAGAAATGGAAACCCAACCCCTGTGCACTAGTTTAACTTTACTCATCCCCTGCCAACTAAAGCCACCCCTCTTGCTGCCTCCTTGCTTGTCCTTCAGGTCCCCCCATCCTGCACTTCCTCGTGGCGCTTGTCACCACAGCAACTGCCCACTTTCCCTACAAGAGCAGCGTCACCTCTCCCGGACTCCTTCCTCGCCACAGCTCCTGCGACTGACGAGGATGCAGGTACCGATGCCAGCAAGTATCCGAAGGAGTGCTCCTCCTCAGACCTGCTTCCCACCCCATCCCCTCCACGGAGCTGACCGGGACCCACACAGCTGCTCTGACGCAGCAGGCCCAGGCCCTCCACACACCCTCGGTGTCTCCGCCACGAACCAAGGGGAAACCCACATCTCCATCCCTGGCCCTGGCACGCTGTACTGCACTCTCCCAGCAGTCTCCGGGCCTCCACGTCGTGCTCACCTCGTCTGCGCCTTAAATCACTCTGACAGCCTCAAGTGCCTGCACAGCACCAGCCTCCTGTTCCCCGCCCTGCTGTCCTGTGCCCCATGACTCTTTCAGAAGCTTCAAGTGTTTGTCGCTTGCAACGCATTTCTAAGACCAAGCTTTCATTCCTGGAGACCAGAACATCTGAGCTCCGGTCCTTCCACCTGCCACTCTGTATAACACTGCTCAGCAGCCAACCTAGTACAGCTGGAGGAACCGGACCTCTCCTACACCTCTGGTGCCAAAGTGGAAGAAAGTGTAAGTATTTTCAGAATAGACAAACCAACTTCCAAATAACCTGGGGACGTCTTAAAATCAAGATCCCTAGGCATCCAACCTCATATCATTTCCAGCTATTTATCTTCATTAAAAAAAAAAACAAAAAAAAACCAAAACTGAACATTCCGGAGATTCTAAATAATCTGTATTTTTAAACAAACGCTATGGATATAGGTGCCAGAACTGATGACCTCTTTTTCACATTGTGTACAAACCCAGCCACACCAGACGACCCCAAATTGATGGTCCTCCTGTCAGGCAGCTATTTCAGGCAATGCTATCCCCCTTCTTTCCATATATTCTCAAATAAAAAGACTCAACAGATACGAAGAGGTGTGTGTATCATCAACTCTACCCTCTAGCATTTTCTTTTACCAAGTGCCTTCACACAGCCCCTCTTCCGCTGTAATCTGAGGCTCCGCTTCCGGGTCTAGGGAGATGCTACCAGGCGGGTTACAGAATGACAGGAGGCCCCAGTGCTGACACATACGCAACAGCCACTACACCATGTACCAAACTGCCTCATTAAAATTAAAAATTACTTGGAGGGGGAACCACTCAGGGGAACAGAAAACGCTGTTTTTCACATCAGACCATCTACCGACTAAAAATCAGAATACCAAAGCCAGACAATGTGTGAATGTCTCACAAACCAGGAAATCACTTTACCATAGCAATTTACTTTATTAAAATCTGTCACAATTTGCCCTGTATATTTCCACGTCTGTCGGCAAAAAGTAAAGTAACGCTGTTTTCTCTGATGGATAAAAGCTGCCTAAATTATCCTTCAAAAGCACCACCCAGGGAGCGACAGACCGAGCCCCAGAGACGTGCACTCGCTGTGAACTGAACAGGTTAAGCAAAGCAGTCTTCTCCTCTTACCAGCCCTGCAGGTGCAGACACACAAGCCTGGTTGCACTCACCAGCTTCCACGATGGCTGGCTTGTTACTGGAGCAGACAGACAACACCTTCAGCACTCTGCTTGTGGTCCACAGTAGTTTCTCATAGGTGTAGGTCCTCATTATGTTCACTAAAGCCTGGGGTCCGCCACTGGCCAGAATGATCAGCTAGAAGGTGGTGATGCACTGTTAGTCACGGGTCTGGAGCCAAATCTTGGGAAGAGCAGGACCACTACGCACTTCTGTCGCACAAGAACCTCAGCCGCTAAGCACTGGACTACAGTGTGCTCCCAGACCATGCCCTCCCAAGATAGCACCTCTGGCCCAACTTCCTTCTCCCTGCACTGACCACAGCCAAAGCAGGGAAAAAAAGGTATACAACAGTAATGAAGGCTGTGGCACACAACTGATTCACTGAAAATTTTAACCAAAATCCCTAATTGTTTGACCTTTTGATGTGCCGATCATAGCTACCTTGAAAAGACGCAACATAAGCCTCAAAAGCTTGTCCTCGCCTCCCTCCGTCCTTCACCCCACTCCACCCCACTGGAGATGAGTCTCAGGGAGACTGAGAGACCCACCCCGCCCTGCCCACCTCAACAGCCTTGCCAGTGGCAAATCATCACTGGCAATTCATCGTCCCCTTTTACTGTCTGTGTTTTCAACTCCAAAAGCTCTCCATGCTTCTTCTGCCTCTTGGGGCCTTTCAAAGACACCACATTCTCACCTAACCATAGCTTAGGCTGACCTACTGCAGCTCTAGTGCCCAGCCAGGGCCTTTCCCACAGATGTCCAAATGTGTAAAGTCATGGGTGTGCCTCACATCTCCGGGGCCACACCAAGGGCAAGGCACCCAGGGCAATCAGCGAGAGTTCAGATTACAACAGAGTCTCTGGTGCGCCATGAAAATCACATGAAGAACAATTCTTTTACCTTGCTTTCTTGATTGCCATAAGCTAAAATCTGAAGGCAGTCTGTTGTAATAGCCAAGAATTTAACATTCGTTTTGTTGAGCAATGCAACCATTTTCTGTAGGCCGCCAGCTAAACGCACTGCCATTTTAGCTCCTTCTTGATGTAATAAAAGGTTGTGAAGGGTTGTAATGGCATAAAACAACACCGAATCCACTGGTGAACTAAGGAGAAAAAAAAGATTCATCAGAACACTGTGACTGGCTCTTCTGCTTCCAAACTTCAGGCACTCTGACCATGTTTTCTTACCCCAGCATCTTCACCAGCGCAGGGATGCCGCCAGACTTGAAGATGGCCAGCAGGCCCTCTCGGTGGTGGGAGAGGTTGTGTAAGGTCCCGGCAGTGCAGCGTGCTGTCTCCACATCATTCGTATTCTGCATGGTGCGTACGATGGCAGATACCATTTGAGGAGAACGCATGATGGCGTGTCTGGAAGCTTCCTTTTTAGAAAGCTGATGGACCATCACCGCAGCCTTATTAACCACCACCTGCAATACAAGAATTACAGACATCATTAGTTTCCACGTGCATTCTTCAGGTGGGCGTTGTGACACCAGCCCCTTTAGATGTCCTTCAACACCTGAGGAAAAGCTAGCTGTGCCATCGCTCACCTGGTCCTCATCGTTGAGCAGTTTCGTCAGTTCAGGGATGGCACGTGTGGCAAGTTCTGCATCATCTTGGTAGTTAATCAGGTTTACAACTGCGTGTTTCAGCATCTGGGATGGTTCAGCCAAACGCTGGACATTGGTGGGGTGAGCGGCATCAAACTGTGTGGACGGGATCTGCATGCCCTCATCCAGCGTCTCTGGGAACATGGCAGCTCGCACCCGCTGAGCGCGCGTCATCGCGTACTGCCCGTCGATGTCTGGAAAGGTGAGGTCGGCACTCACCACTCACAGATCAGATGCTGCTGCCTAAGTGCCTGCTATCAACCCCTTTGCGCCCTGTGTCCCTCGTTACCTAAGCTACCACATGACTCTGATGAGGAAAACCGACTCTTGCTGGGTGCAGATACTTTACCGGCTACTTGCTCCTGAGTGAAGGACTGCGAGAAGCCCTGTTCCCACTCGTACAGGACCTGGGAGGTGTCCACATCCTCCTCCTCAGGGTTGCCTTTGCCGCTCAGAGAAGGCGCTGTGGTGGTGGCCCCAGAGTGGATTCCAGAATCCAGGTACGACTGCTGCTGCCAGTGACTGACAGCGGCCTTCCTGTCCGGCTCCATGGCCATGTCCAGCTCCATCAAGTCGGCTACAGAGCGAAACCACGTTCGTTATCAGGGCACTGAAAATGCTACCTGAACTAAAAAAATAACACCAGCGATCTGACCCAATGAATACTTCCTGAAAGGCAGCAGGAAAAGCAGAGTGACAAGAGGATGCTCAGTGATGGCTCTGAGCTCCGGGCTCCTAGCATTACTCACTCAGCAGCAGAGGGGCACGCGGCTGGGCTCCAGGGCAGTCATCCACATTAGACGCCTGCCGGTGGCTTGTTTGCTATTTCACCAAGCCATGAGGAGAAGTGAGCAGAAAATGGAGCAAAGGGCAGCCTGACAAGTAAGCAGGAGAGAGGAAAGCAGGGGGATCTGAGCCAGACGGGGTAATGGCAATGAAGCAGAGCCCAATCAGTGACCGAAGCTGGAGGACACAAACCTTGAGTCGCCATCGTCCACACGGGCTTTCACGGCAGCTGTGCACTACACTTCAGATGCCCTGGAAAAGGTCAATTCAAAGTCACTGGGATTTACACTCCGTTTGACTAAGATTCTTAAGTCACCAGGACGCTGCTAAATGTCATGGACTGTGCCACAAAACACCCCGAGTCTTTTACCATGTGATACAGTGACATACAGACCCCCCCACAGCTAAACCCCAAGCTCAGCTCTGTTCTGAGGGAATAGATTCTGCTCAACTGCCCAGGAAAAATTCTTCCTTAATAAGTACCACTTCTTAACAGAAATATAAACTAAACTATTCAGAATGTTATGAGAAAGCATAAAGGCTCTAATAATGAAAGCAAAAGAGTGGAAAAAATTATCTAAAGAATCAACTGCTCTGTGGATTCCTGAAGGCTCCCCTTTTCAAATCTCTTACTGAAAAATTCATAAATTCCTTTCGGACAGTAGAGTCCAGTGGGATTTAAAAACACCACATTTTCATTAAGCCAGCCAATTGTTCTCTTTTCGGGTATAATGCAGGGCCGTCCAAAATACTTTCATACAGCAGTCTTGGTGACTGGATCAGAACAGCAATTTTAATTTAAGAGTTTTTACTATGACCTAAAATTACTTTTGAAATGAAAGTTTGCAATACAAATCGAAGCACTTCTATTAGTAAAATTTTTCTAAGTTTGTTTATAACAATGTAGGTGATATACAACAATCACCAACTGAGATTCTACTATGATCACTGTAAAAACTTAATCATTTCATTCACATATATAAAGTTTAGCATGCAAATAGGTGTATTATTGGCTTTACTATGCAGTATTCATGTAGGACTGACTTGCACAGGAACTATATGCAAATGAGAACACCTTAAGGGGCCTGGTCTCTAAATACTTCCTTTATTCTAATGTCTGCCCCCGCACAAACTCATTTTGTGCTACAAATTAACATATCGGATGTGGAGACATGAAAGTAGGGTTAAGTATAAGCTACTTTTCTATTAATGCACAAGAGTTTAAATGTTTAATGAAGTTGGAAACTACATGCCAATGACTTATTTTCTCCATGTAAAGGAAGCTCATATTAATCATCCCTAAAATCGCTTTTTTAGTGGGGGTGTTGGGACAGGGTCTCACTGTATATTCTAGGCTGTCCTAGAGTTCACATTGATCCTCCTGCCTCAGCCTCCTGAGTGCTGGGATTACAGGTATGTGTCACCACGCCCGGCTTAAAATCGCTTATTTAATATTCGTTTTGTGTTCATAGAGATCATCTGAGACTTGGAGCTGACTGGGTTGAAGACCACTGTTTCAAGGTCCACAGTGGAAACCACCACAGTTTATGTGTAAGGCAAAATGCACAGCAGAAAACACTGCAGCGCAGGTGACCGCTGCCCACAGGAATCTCACACGGGACAGTAATTTACTAAGTAGGATGGCTTGTGTCACGCTTTCTGCTCAGCAGGACCCATGTGGGGACAGGACGCTCCTCCTCGGTGCAAACTTCGGGTGCAGAGTGCTGTCCAGAGCACACCATCCATGCCTGCTGGACAGCACCACATCCCCGCAGAGGCCGCTCTTGGCCTCGGCCCTTGTCCTGTGCCTGCTGCGGCAGGCTCGCCTCTCCAGCTCCAGCATGCACCGCATGCCCTACACCGAGCCCACCTTGGGCAACAGCACAGGCTGTTCACTTGCTACATCTGGCTTCACAGAAAAACACAGTACTATTGCCTTGTGGATGGAATGCCAATGCCAATACTCTGACCGTGGTGCTGGGTAAAACTGAGGGCTGGGATGGTAACCTGAACATACTCTACAGAAAAAGTCAGTTCATGCTCCAAACTTAGAATATCCATTTGTATGCCGGGGACTTCACGACACTTAAAATTCGTCCTTGCATCTGAGCCTGATCAACAACAACATTAAAAACCACGGAATTGCACAGGCAGCAGCAGACCCTACACTGTTCTGCAGATGGACCCAAACATACATAAAACCTGAGCAGTGTTTACCAAAGACATCACAGAGCCTGGGCCGACAGATGCCCACAGGACACACCTCCTCACCTCTCTCCCCGAGAGTCTCCGCCCAAGGCCAGGTCTCCAACCTCATTAGGGAAACCTGCCCACAAAAAGGAAACCACTCAAGAAACGCCAACAGAAAAACTGACTCCACAGAAACAGACAACATGTTAAAAACAGGGGTAAAGCAGGAAGAGAAAAGATTTTAAATTAGTATTGCCATAGAGATGAGAAATAAAAAGTTCAATAAAAACCAGAAAACTCCCTTAGAACACAAAGGGGAAAGACAAAGATACACAATACAAGAGAGGAAACGAGAAGCCAGAAGATAAAGCTTCAAGTGAAAGTCATTTTAGAAAGAATTAGGAAAAACAAACTAGGAAAAAATCCACAGAGTAACAAGACGGGCAGGGGATACTCAAGGACTGTGAAGTACTAAATGTTCCAATAAATGGGTATCACTACAGATTGCAAGGTGTGATCAAAATATATGGTCAATGTTTAAATTTTTTAAGAAAAAATTATTACAAGATACCCTGCCGTTAATCCCCCTCAAAGAACCCCCATACACTTGTTCCATCATCCTGGCCACTTTCTGCAGCAGTTCTGTAGTCCTCTTTCCAGAGTGTCTTTACAAGGTGTGATCAAAAATATGGTGACTGCAGCTGGAAAGTACCCTCCAACAGAAAGGCAGGTTCATAAAAACATGATGCTGTGTCCTTAGTCACCTGATCCGGCACCACGGAACTTCTGACTCCTCCCCAAGTCACGATGATCATGAATGAAAAGTCAACATTTTGAATTAAATCAGGACATCAAGGCAGCCAGGTGGCACAAATGAAGACACTCAGGAAAGAGATGATGAGGAGTTCAGTGTGCTTGGTTAATGTGCCCTTTGCTGTGTGACCACCAAATTACACTCCAACAAAGCAAGAGGGTGCTGGAATGGCTGACTCCTCCAGTATCTTCTTATCCAGTCTAACGAAGTGGACACATACATTCTTCCATTTTTCTATTTAAACTTGTTCTCTTCTCGTTTTCATATTTTACAAAAAGAGGTAAACTAGGGGCCGGGGATTTAGCTCAGTGATTAGAGTGCTTGCCTTGCAAGCACAAGGCCCTGAGTTCGATCCCCGGCACCACCAAAAAAAAAAAAAAAAAAAAAAAGAGGTAAACTATAAATGTCTTCTGTCAAAGTCAACATGAGAATTCTTAATACAGCTAATACGGACTTCACACTAACAGTAATTTTCCAGTTCCCATCAGGACAAATTTTTAAAAATTTTTAATTATGTTTAAATACTACTAACTGGTACTAACTTTGCAACACAGAAATAGAGCCAATGGCCCGGAGTTCGATCCCCAGCACCCTCCCCCCCAAATAAAGCCAATGTATTATAAAAATCACATTTTCCTAAGGCAGTTCATATTAAAAACTCAACAATAATCTGTACTAGAATGAAACCAATTATTTTCTGGATTAAAGTTTAAAAACGCTACTCTGTTTCTAAAGTATCAAAGTTGTGATGTATTTTCAGGGACTAAAAAGTTCTTACTAAAGTGTAATTTGTAAATCTATAAACATATTCATGTGTGTTTTCCTCAACTGTCACTGGTAATATTTAACATTTTAAAAATTTACGATTCCCCCTAATCTTCCTGAAAGGTGAAGGTTCTACTATTTTTCATTCACTACTAAGATTTTAAGTCAAACTCATTCTAGTTTTCTACTTCTGCTCTTCAGCAGCCTGTGATCTAGAAGGAGTCATCTTGGAACAAACTGATCCTTGCCCATCCAAAACACCCCAAAAATGTATGCCTTTGACAAGGTCTTTAAAAACGTAAGTGTACAAATGACTATTTGGAATATAAAATATCTTTGTGGCTAGGAAAAGTAGGATGTTCCCCCAAATGATTTCTTTCCCTCCAATAATTTGTCTTCCCTATCTCTGCCACAAAGAATATATGCTTAGTATAAAATTACTTAGTAATCTCCGTAATATAAGTTCACCACACAGCGAATGGTAACATTTTAGTATGTTTGGCATTATATTAAGCTAAGTATCTCTTAAAATAACAGGTCCTTGTGTAGGCCATTGTAAAATATTAACATTTGTATTGTAGCATATGTCTAAACTGTAATTCAAGTATGACTCCCATTTTGGATAATTTGTTTGTCCTTCCTGATTTTATCTGCTATTTCAACAATGCTGTAACATCTTCACATATAAATCTCTTAATTTCCTCTACTGCCATACATTCCAGTAGTATGACTGGGTTATAAGGTAAGAACATTTAAGTCCCTGGACACAGCTCTGAAATACTGATGGACCATAAATTAACACACTCAAGACTACTCTTAATAAATAGGATCACTCCCCTGACCTTTTTATTTTAAGACATGGTCTTCTTAAAATGCCCAGACTGAGCCTAAACTTGAAATCGTCCTGTCCCTGCCTCCCAGCACACAGCGATTACAGGTGAGTGCCACCACGCCCCGCTGCGATCACCAGTCTTAACATATACACCAATCACCACCATCACATCACCACTCACCCTGCATGTGTTTCTAACTTCTGGGCAGGCTGAATGCTTAAATTTTTTTCTTTTTTAAGCTGCATACAGCTAGTTAGCTTGACATATTTTTAATGCAACCCTTTGGGATTTTCAATAATTAACTGTGGTGGTATCTTTGCATTTGTTAATTTGTTAGTCTCACTAACAGGTAACTTCATACAATCTCTGTACAATAACATGATCCTAAGACAGTGCTAGTCTCGGGGGGCTTAAAACAATCTCTCACTCCATCTCCATTACACAAAAAGCAGACACTCTCCAGCCTACAGCTGCTTATTAGTACATGCCACCAAAAAGGCTTGGTATTTAGGAACAAAGCTATCTCAGAGCATGTGCTAACTATGAACAGGCTTCATCTACACAGACACATTTTCATAATTACTAAGATGGAATCTATACCAATTAAAATAATGCTTGCTTTGGTTTATGCAATGCAAGTCTACCAAAACCACATAACCCGCAAGGGAGAGGTAGGAAGCACTCTGCGGGTTTGTTTTTTGCTTAAAAAATAAAAATAATAAATATGACAAAACTGCCTCAACAGCAAAATACTAAACTGGGTGCTGAGTACATGGGTTTTTTTTTGGGGGGGGGGTTACATTATTCTCTATACTTGGCAAAAATAACAATAAAAAACAGCTATTATCGCTATTTCAGGTAAAGTCCAAACAAGATTTTAAAATAAGTTCAACAGCACAGTACTGGCATGAAGACAGACCCGAGGACCAATGGAACAGGCTAGAAGATGCAGAAATAACTCCAAACACACTCAAATATCTCATCTTCGACAAAGGAGCCAAACACCCTCACTGGAAGAAAGATAGCCTCTTTAATAAATGGTGCTGGAAAAATTGGCTTACCACATGCCGAAAACTAAAACTAGATACATGTCTCTCA
>PVJO010031912.1:0-13787 GCA_004026905.1 Hystrix cristata
AAACATTACGACGACTGTTGTCTCAAACACAAATCTGTAGTTACAGTCCTACAGACATGTAATCTTGGCAGCTTAATATATTAATATTAAACTCTCTATAGGGGTCTAAACCAAGGTCTACCCCTAGCCCACTGATGGTGAGGTAGGAGTAGGGCACGGCTTGAGCTGGCTGGGAAGAACGGGTGTGACCTAAGGGAGTGGCCTAGGCCTGGGGAAAGAAATCCAAATGTCTTTTCCCCATGTCCTAAATGCAGAGTCTCACAGATTCCCTGGAGAACTAGGACAAGATAAATAGAGGTGGAGCCACAAGGCCTGGTCTATTTCTCCAGCTCCATCCCTAGTTCTCTCCCCAGCTCTCTCTCCACCTTCTTTTTCCATCTCCGTAACTGCCGGCGGGGATTCCATTCACGAAGCGGAGCCACTTTTTCTTTTTCCTATTTAAATAACTCTCACCGCAATCCATCGGTCCAATTCTTCGTTCCTGAGGGAAAGAATCTGGAATTTAGAACAGAGCCCCCGATAGCAATGGGACCCAGGTCCCTGTGAGTTCATTTTGCTAACTGAAAGCTCACTCAAACATACTATGGTTTGAATGTTTGTACCACACTCTCAAAATTCATATGTTGAAACATAATTTCCAATGTGATGGTATTTGGAGGTGGGACTTTCATGGGTGATTAGGATTAGTCCCTTATAAAAGAGACCCCAGAAAGGTCCCTTGCCACTCCCAGCACGAGATAACACAATGGAAGAGTGAGGAGCTTTCTTCTGTACTTTCAGGAGAGAGCACCTGGCAAGAGGAAGGAGTCATGGGAACCAGCAGACAGGGAATCATAGCTTGATAACTGACACAGAAGAAAAAAAATTGGCTTTCACACAAGCATCCAGACTTTTGAGAGCATGGGTGAAATGCCCCCTATTGAGGGCTGGTGTCCTGCAAGTGAGGTACAAAAGTCAGCACAAAAATGGCCTCAATTATAGGTATTTCAAAGGTAATTCATAATCAAGAAAGTCTACTTCTAAATCATTATTGATATTATCTTTAGTTGGTCATTGTTAGGCCATTTGAGTCTAGGGATAGAATACAATGCTGAATATGGAGAGGCAGACCTACTGCCCAGCCACCCCATGAAAGTTGCTATCAGCTGAAACAGACCCTTCCAAAGAGTGCCAGATCAGCCCCTGCTATAGTGTGGACCCTAAATGTCCCCCACAAGTCCATGTGCTAAAGGCTTGGTTCTCACAGTGGCATTACTGGAGGGAGGTAGGGCCTTGTAGGAGGTCCCTGGTCATCCAGGAAATGCCTCTGAAAAGGGCTGAGGGATCCTGGTCACCCTCTTCTCTTTCATTACCTGGCTTGTGATGAGATGAGCACTTTTGGTCTACCAAACATTTCCACTATGATGTGATGCACCACACCCCAAAACAATGGGGCCAACGAGTCATGGGCTGAAATCTCCACAACTGTGAGCCAAAACAAACTTGTTCTCTAAAAACCTGATTTTCTCAGGTATTTTGTTACATTGACAGGAAGCTGACTGTGGTGGTTAATTCTTTTTGTCAACTTGAGTGGGAGCACCCAACTGATTTGAATCAGCATGGTTGTCCAAACAGTATAAAAGGAGAATGGGAGAGAAGATCCTCTTTAATCTTCCTTGAAAGAGTTTCCTTGGAGTTGCCTTTCTTTGGGAATGTTTCGGTGATTTTTCTTTGACAGAGCTTTGACTGCTTTCTTTCTCTGGGGGAGCTTCAATCTTTGTCTTCATTTTGGATGTTGTCTCCTGGCTTCCAGTGCAGATTCCTCAGGCTTCTGGCTCAGATCCTTCAGTCTTTTGGCATAGACACTTCAGCTTCAAGTACTGGCCTTTGGGCCTTTCTGATGCCCTTTGGTCTCTCATCACGGTTCAGCCTCCTGATACAGACTTCGCAGGACACTGCCATGGGCTCCAAGCCCCCAACAGGATCCTTTGGGTCTCCATTGCAGACAGATATCTTGCACTCTTCTACACCTGACTCTAGTAAGCACTGAATCAGTAAGCACTGATTAACACAGCCCTGGTTATAGCAACCACTCCCAGAATCACATCGTGCAAGTTATCCCACATCTGAAGTTTGAACATACCTGTTGGTTGACAGATCAATAAGCACTCTCTGCTAGTGCAAAAGATTATTACATAAGCATAATTCTGCCTGAGGTAGGAAAGAAAGCCAAATTCCCAGGTAAAACGTCATTTAGATTTATAACACAATAAATATCTTTCTAGAATAGACATTATTTAAAAAAATACTAGACATGCAGCAAGTACAGTTAACAGGGGGGAAAGGTGACTTCAAAAAAAAGTAGTTTTAAAAATCTACAAATTTACCCCGGTTTCAGAACACAGGGAAACAAATGCTATCCTTCGTTTTGTGACTTTGAGTCACTTTCTTCCTTTAATTTTCCCTTAAATCTTAGGGGAAGCCTATAAAGCTGAGAGAAGAAGCTGTTAAACTGTTATGAAGATATTATTCTGTCATTTAATATGAAGTTCTGTCTCTTTCCACTGCTAACGGTAGAAAGAATAGCATCCATAAAATGCTGGGGGGCGCTACTATTGTTCTAAATTTAACCCAAACTTAATACCACACAATTAGCAGAATAATAATGAATAATAAAACTCCTCAAAGTCCCAAACGTTTTTTTTTTCACAGCTCTTCCAACAAAAAGCAAAGTCAGAAGCAGATTTCTCCCGATATGTTACCACCAGCACAGAGATCCTCAAATGTCAGGATTAATGAAAATCACATAAGGTGCTTGTAAAAACGTAGGTTTCCTGATTCTTTCTCCAAACCTGCTGAGTCATAATCTGTATTTAATAAACCCCTGAGTGATCTTGAAAAAGGTAGTTTCAGACCACACACTGGGAAACATTTCTGTAAAATGTGTATTTAACCTCACCCACATTATACAGTTGTCAGTTTAGCTATTCACCTACTCCCCTATCCAAATCACAATGAGATTATGTTCCATGGTTCTCACCATGGTCACAGGATCAGACAAGAAGACTAATGAAAAGAGATTAAGGAATCTTCTCTCACACTGTTCCTGGTGACCCAGTGGAAGGCCTCTACCCCACCTATCCTCTGTCCTACCTCCCACTGGAAAAAAAAACAGATTATAGAATAGGGGCAAGAACTCAAAGGCTACATGGATCCAGACCCAGGAAGTGCCTACCTTTCCATGGCTTGTTGCCTTTAAGAAGATATATTCTAACAAGACCTCATGAGTATGAGGCTTTGAAGAATTGAATTTGAACATCTCAAACTACTTCCATGTTCTCTCAAACTCTTCCCCCTCCAAATCCAAACATCCCAAGACTGAAGGAGTTCATGAGATGAGGGACCTTCCAAACCAAAACTAAGAAAATCCTGAGCAAACCAAGATAAACTATTCCCCTACTCTCTTGCAATACTAATTTGTATTAGCTTTCTGTCACTGTGACAAAATACCTAAGATACACAACTTATAAGTAGGAAAGATTTATTTTGGATCACAATTTCAATAGGAAAGGTTTGTTTTGGTTCATAATTTCAGTCCATGGTCAATTGGCTCCACTGCTTTTGAGCCCATGGCAAGACAGAACATCATGGTAGGAGAAAATAGTGTAGAAAACTGCTTACCCATGGCAGCCAGGAAGCAAAAAGAATGACAAAGGGGCTGGAGACTCAATATCCTCTTCAAAGGCACACCTCAGTGACCTACTTTCTCTGACTAGGCCCCACCTCCTAACAGTTTCTCCATGTCCCAGTAGCACCACAAGTTGGTGACCAAGCCTTTAAAACTTGGCCTTGAGGGTCACTTATCCAAACGACAGTATAACCATACCACAAGGGCCACCTTCTCAGAGAATGGGCGTCACTAGCACCAGAAGCAACACCATGGGGAGGCCTCAGCAGAGGGAGGTAGCCATGGCCAAGCAAAAGGTTCTCAGAGGAAAAGAACTCAGGCCAGGGCGCCACTCATTGAGAGGCCACTGAGAGGCAACTCCCAGGCCAAACCCAGGCCCGCAAGATCTGGTTTAAAAGAAGAAACCTCAGGATATCTGAGGCCTAACCAAGAACTCACAGAGATCAATTCACTAAAGTCCTTGCCCTCATGTAAACCTCAGACTCCAAAGTATGATGCGGAAACCCATTACTGAAAAGTAAGAAACTCAGTTTTCCATTCAAGGACTTTGAACTCACTTTACCTACTAGATAAAATCTAGAAGATAGAGGAAAAACTAACAAGTTAACCAGTGATAGAGAGGAGAGGATAATCCTAAAAGGCTTTTGACCCTGGCCTACGCACTGGATTTTCCTAAAAGCTTTAAAAACACAGGTACTGGGGTTGGGGATTTAGCTCAGTGGTAGAGCACTTACCTACCAAGTGCAAGGCCCTGAGTTTCAATCCCCAGCACCACTCCCAAAAATCAAAAACAAAGAACAAAACAAAACAAAACACAGATGCCTTTGCCATTCCATAGGCTTGGACTAACTTAACTGGGGTGAAACTGGGCTTTGAGATCTTTGAACATGAACATGAATCCAACACGCAGCCAAGTGGAATATCCTCACTTCAGCCAGAAGAGTAAGGTCTCTCTGGGATTGTGAGAGGGAGACACTTGACCTTCACCTGGATAGAACTTTAGTAAGTGAGAGGGATGTGGGAAGACTGCATTCCAGAAACTGTCTCTGAGATGGGAACTATGGAAGCACTTCAGAAACAGAACCAATATAAGGTCTAGGGACTTCATGTCTACACTCAGCACAGGGTCTAGACCAGGGCCTGTGATATCAGAAGGGCTTCATATATATTTGTAAAGAAAATTAATATATAAAAAAGCCAATGTTCCTAAAGCAAATTGAGCAAAGAAGAGAAGGCATGTGTGGGAAAAGATGGAAAAGCCAGCAGGGTTGGTTCATGCCCTTTGGGCCATAAGGAACTTTTACCTGGAGTACAAAGGAAACCACTGCAGGAGTTCAAACAGGACTGTGACAGTGTGACTTGTTTTGATCTGTAGTTGTCTCACGGTCCTGGGGATTGAACCCAGGACCTCCACACTGAATTATATACCTTTTTCTTTCTTTCTTTCTTTCTTTTGAGACAGGTTCTTACTAAACTGCCCAGGCTGGGCTTGAATTTGCAGTCCTCTGGCCCTAGCCACCCACTGTGCTGGGATTATAGACATGTGCCACCATACCTGGGAACTTTGTTTATTTTTCAAAAGATCATTCTTGGGATAGAAATGTAGTACAGCACTTGCCTAGCATGCGAGAGACTGTGGGTTCGATATCCAGTACTGGGAGAAAAAGAAAAGAAAATAATTCATTCTGAACTTCTGCTTCTGAGTAAATAAGAGTAAATGTATTTTCCCTATCCCTCTCATTAAGATCAATTTAAAACTCTAGACATTGTTCATAAAACAAACATAAGAAGTCTCTGAAAAGAAGGGAGAAGGCAGCAAAATGGTGAGGTACTCTGGGATACAGAAAACAATATGGTCATGAATTCCCTGGGTTTTCATTTTGTTTCATGTATCACAGACTTGGAGTTAAAAAAAGCTGTCAACCTGTTCCGTCTAGCCAAAAACAAAAACAAAACAAAAACAAAAACAAAAAAAAGCAAAAACAAAACCAAAAAAACCCAACCATCTAATGAGGCAGGAAACCTTTAAACAATTACTCCAACCAGCACTGAAAACACTATTACCCATCCATACTCAAGCCAAGGGAAGCCAAGTGGAAACCCAGAGTTCCAGTCTCACTCAGCTGCAGTCAGTGGCCATCTGCCCCCACCAGAGTGCCATCAGATGCCAACACCAAGATGATGGATGTTAGAACTATATGACAAGAATTTTAAAGAAACCATCATGAAAATGCTCCCACAAGAAATTACAAAATTATTTTTTTCTTTTTATTTTTTATGTACAAGGGCCTTCATGCTGAGTTATAACCCCAGTCCTTTTTCATGTTTTTTTATTTTTTAATTTTTTTGAGACAGGATCTCACTAAGTTGCCCAGGCTGGGCTTAAATTTGAGATTCTCTTACCGTAGCCTCCTAGAATGCTGGGATTACAGGTATGGATCACCATGCCTAGCTATGATCATTCTTGAAACAAATAATCATATAGAAATTCTCAGCAAAGAAAAAGAGGCTATAAAAAGGAACAAAATGGAAATTTTAGAACTGAAAAAAAAAATAACCAAAACTAAAAACTCAATGAATAGCTCCAATAACATGATAGAAGCAGCAGAGGAAAGAAACAGTGAACAGGAATTGAAATTCATCTAAACGGATAAATTCAGAGGAACAAATAGATTTTAAAAAGTGAAACAAGACTCAGAAATACATGGAACTGTCGTGAAAGATTTAACACTTGTGACACTAGAATTATGTAAGTAAAGAAGAAAAATGATGAGTCTGAAAAAATATTCTAAGAAATAATGGCTGAAAAATTATCAGACTTAGCAAGACATAAATACAGATTCAAGAAGCAGAGCAAACACAAGACAAGATAAATAATTTAAGAGTTCACACCAAGATATATCACAGTCAAACTTCTACAACCTAAAGAAAACATACTTGAAAACAGTAAACTAGATAGAAAAGACATCCTACCTATAGGGGAAAAATAATTACAATGACCGTGGACTTCTCCAGAAACTTAGAGAACTAAAAGACATGGCATAACATTTTTTATGTGCTAACAGTAAAGAGCTATCAAATCAGAACTGTACATCCAGTGAACGTATCCTTAAGGGGTGAAGGGGAAGCAGACACCCTTAAAGAAAGACTAAAAAATCTCTTAAACATCAAAACAATTAAAGAAAGAGACTTGGAATATGAGAAAGAAGGAAAAACCATATAAATAATTTAAAAATAGAAAAATACAATATATTTCTCTTCAGTTTCCAAGTTATGTTTGATTGAAGCGAAAATTACAACTACTTAATAAGGTCTGAAATGTATACAGACAGGAGATATCTTTAAAAAATTATAAATGGGGAAGGATGTAGGCATATAAAGGGAGATAAAAATTTTTGTACCATGAACTGATAAGAAAATGCCACCAGCAGCCTATGACAAAATATGTGTATATAATGTTAACACCCAAATTAGTCACTTAAAAATTACATGAAGAGGAACATTCAAAAAACATTATGGGTAAATAAATATAGAAATCTAAAAAATGTCCACATTACCCACAGGAAAGAAGGAAAAAAACTGAAAGAAAACAAAAAAATAAATGGCAGACTTATGCCCTAACATATCAATACTGTCTGTCATTAAATGTCCATAGTCCATATATGCCAATTAAAAGGCCGAGATTGTCAGAGTGGATGAAAACAAATATAACCCAACTATACATTGTCTCCAAGAAATTAACTCCAACTATAACAATCTAGGTAGTTTAAAGTAAAAGGATGGGGAAGATGTATTATGGATACATGATGAAAGCAGGCGTGGCTATAATAATATTAGATGAAACAGACTTTGGAAAAATACAATTACCAGACACAAAGGAAGACATTACATAATGAAAAGGGTTAATCCAACAAGGATATATAATAATCCTAATGTATACACTTCAAACAACAAAATATGTGACTCAAAATTTACAGAACTGAAAGCAAAAATAGGTAAATCCAGTTATAACCGGAGTCTTCAATACCCCTCCTTCAGCAATTTTTAGAACAACTGATGGAAAATCTTCACAAAAAAAGAAGAATTCAATACTACCAACTAACAGAATCTAATTGATACTTATAGAACACTCCACTCAATAATAGCACATTTTTTTTCAAATGCCCACATGGAATACATATCAAGATAAATCACACCCATAATCATACAATAATGCTAATACATTTTTAAAAATTGAAATCATACAGAGTGTGATCTCTAACCACAATGGAATCAACCTAGAAACCAGTAAAAGAAATGTAACAGTGATAGTTAAATGATGGTGCCAATTTGAGTGAGAAACACCCAACTAAATTGGATCAGCATAGTTCCGGGTGTGGCCAAAAGGATTTACTGACGTCAGAACACCCATCCTGGCTGAGTGGCACCGAACAATCAGCTTGACACCTGAATGAAATAAAAGGAAACGGAGATAGAAGGCTCACTTCTGTTTCTTCAGAGGTGCTCCAGTCTTCACCTTCACCTTGGATGTCATCTACTGGCTTCCACCTTCATCAGCCCCCTGATACAGACTTGCACAAGACACTACAGTGAGCTCCAGACCTGCGACTGAATCCTCTGGATCTCCAGTGCACACACAGCCCTTTTGCATTTTTCCACACCTGACTCTGTGGGTGGCGATTATAAGCCAATCTTGTAAATTCTTACATATTGGTATACCTTTCATTAAATCTGTTTCTCTAGTGAGTACTGACTGATACAACCTCCAAACATTTCTAATACCCAAACAATACATTTCTAAAAAAAAATCCGTGGGCCAAAAAGGTAAACCATATAGTATACAGAAATGAATGAAAATAAAAATACAAAAATCTCAAAATTTGTGGGGCACATCTAAAGCAATGCTGAGAAACTGTACAGCCCTAAATACTTACATGAGAAAAGAGGTAAAGCTTAAGTTTAATAAGCTAAGTTCCCAATTTAAAATTCTAGAAAAAGATGAGAAAAATTAATCCAAAGCAAGTAGAAGAAAGGAAGTAATAATAGGAGTATAAATCAATGAAATTTAAGTCAGAAACATACCAGAGAAGATCATGGTCCTTTGAAGAGATAAACAAAATTACCAAACCTCTAGCAATACTGACAACGAGAAAAGATACAAGTTACCAATATCAGAAATTAAACAGGATATAAATTCAGACCCCACAAAGATGACATACATCACCAGCCTAAGGGAGACAAAGAATACATGGTGCTATTCTCCCCAACATTGTGTCCCATGTCTTTGGGTGTAAGCTGCTCCCACCTTCCAGTTCAAACTTTTTCCTTTAAAAACAACAATGCATAGCTAAGAATGGTGGCACACATCTGTAATTCTAGCATTCTGGGAGGTTGAGACAGGAGGATCACAAGTTCAAGCCCACTGGGAAATTTAGTGACTTAGTGAGATCCTATTGCAAAATAAGAAATAAAATGGGCAGGAAATGTTGCTCAGTGTGAAGACCCTGGTTTAAAAAAAAAAAATTCCAAAACATCATCCCTGCTCCCAAGAACATATTTCCTTTTGGCTTCCCCACTCTCCCTCTTGACTGTTTACTCCAATCTAAATAAGCTCTTGTCTCTTCTTATTCTGATCCTGGTAAATTCCTTCACAGCCAGCATCACCAATCTTTGCAACACAGTCTTATATGGCATATTCCTTGGGAGAACACTGACCAATATATCCATTATCACCAATCTGTTTCAAAATAATGCTAGAAATTCTAGATATACATACGGTATGAGTTCACTTATATACATTCTTGAAAAGAAAAAAATTACAGAAATGGAGAACAGATTAGTGGCTGCCAAATGTTAAGGAAAAGTTGGTGTCAGAGGAAAGTAGGTGTGGTGAAGAAAGGTCAACAAGGGAACCTCCTGGTGCTAGAAATATTCCTTGTCTTAATGTAACAATGCCAACTTTGTGCTATAATTATGCAAGATATTACCACAGAAGAAAACTAGGTTAAAGGTACATGGGCTCTCGGTATTATTTCTTATAATTACATGATGAGTTACAGTTACCTCAAAATAAAACATTTAATTTATAAAGAAAGATCATCCTGTCAACTGTGGGAGAATGAATGTTAAAAAAAAATCAGAACATGAAGTCACACAGGCAAGAGATGAGTGTGTTAGACTTACTGTGGTAGGAGCTGAAATGGGAAGGACTGGGTAGGTTGGGGACATATTGTGGAGGCAGAATAAAGAGTATTCCTTGATGATGAGCTATGTGCACCATATGAAAAAGTCAAAAGTGACTCCTAGGTTTCTTACTTGGACAACTAGACAGACAATGATGACACTTACTGACAGAAGAATTCTGCTCTAAAGAAACTTGAGTTCTGTGACCATTGTTCATCTACCTTAGCTTCTTCATTAAAAAACATTCAAAATTTAGATGTAAACAATTGCCCCCACACATGAAGAGCTTCCACAGTTTAATACGGGCTATGGTGCTTTGAATAAAACCAATAAAGAAAATCTAAACCTACAAAGACCCAAAACAAGGAAGCAATGCTGAATCAGAAACCCTTCATTTACTCGTCTTTCAAGAACCTGAATATCAGAGCAAGACGGGGTTCTTTACCTTGAAGCTGTAAACAAACTCTCTACTTAAAATATTTTTTCCACTCAATCTGCTGTTCTTTAGTTATTTTTTTCCTGATGTCAGACAAGGATACTTCACCTGGCTAAAGAAAATTGATGGACATAGACCAAAAGGCAGATGAGCATGCAGTGATGAGCAGGCAGTGATGGAGAACCTTTTAGAGTTTTCAATGATACAAAGAGCCCACTGCGGCATGCATACCATAGGTTTGCCACCACTGAGGGGTATTAGAGAACTTATTTCCTCAGGGCGTAGCATTTCGGTGAGCACATCCCAGGCTCAGTCTTTTTCTTTAAGGTAATGCTTGGTTCTCATGCATTAACAATAATTCTTGTTTTCCTTATAAGCATGAGCCAGTGGGCTGCAGCCCCTGGTTGTCATAGCAACTGCAATTTCATGCACCAAAGTAGTTTTCTCTGAATGAAGACTTTGAGTACCATTTTTAAAAAATATTTTTTTTCGTGCATGAAGGATTTTGTGCCATCTCCAGTCATATCTTTTGTCTCAGATATGTTTTGTTTCTAAAATATCAAGGTGACTGAAGACTAAGACCAAAACAGGATTTCCAGCTTTGGACCTCAATTAAACTTTTTATTATAACTGCTCCCTTGGCTGCTCCCTGCCCCTGAACAGTGTCCTCACGGTATTGTGGCCCAGGGGTAGCATAAGGTCATGTAATCAGAGTCAACCTACCAGGCAACAATAATTCTTTGATATATCTTGAAGGAACAGACATACATATTCCTTTATTTTACACTGCTCTTATTCTTCTGGTCCAGTGTTTTCTGCTAGCCAAGAAAAGAAAAAGAATGGTGAGACTGTTTGCTACAGTCTGGATCTGGAATGTGCCCCAAAAGACTCATGTACTCAGAGGCTGAGCTTTTGAAAAGTGATTGGATCACGGGGGCACTGTACTCATCAGTGGATTAATTTAATCCACTGATAAATTTACAGCTAAATGTGCTGTTAGGACGTGGGGCCTTGTCAGAAGAGGTGTGCAGGGCACTAGGGCCAAGACGCTGAAGGGTGTCTCTCCCTCCCTTGTTCATCCCTTCTCTCTCTCTCTGCTTCCTGGCCACCGTGACACGAGCAGCTCTCGTTCATGTCAGGCCCTGTCACCATGTCATTTCTGTCTTAGAGCCAGCTGAGCATGGACTGAAAACATGAGCCC
This sequence comes from Hystrix cristata, assembly GCA_004026905.1. Taxonomy (NCBI): domain Eukaryota; kingdom Metazoa; phylum Chordata; class Mammalia; order Rodentia; family Hystricidae; genus Hystrix; species Hystrix cristata. Next base: position 11,488 of record PVJO010031912.1, read on the forward strand.
AAATAAACCTCTTCTTTAAATTGTAGGTATTAGGTACTTTGTCTGTCCAGGCAATGAAAATGTGACAAAGACATTGCTCAATTATTATGAAAAATCAGAAAAAGAATTATGAAGCCAATGGTTTCTTATTTGGAAAGTTTCCAAATGACTCTATCGCACATACAAAACACATATACTATCATTCTTCCTCCTCTATTCATAGAAAACATCCCAAATCTGTCACAACCCTCTTTCCCTAAACCCAATACAAGACTTCAGAATCCTTCTCAATATGACATTCCTCAAGAGGATTACAGTCTCAAGAGTATTGAGACTTATTTTCCTTCTGAGACTTGAATCTTAATGTATCAAAAAGTTACCTCTAGACTTTTGATCATGGCAGTCTGGAGGCAGGCAGTATTCACAAGTCACTCCAGGATATTCTCCAAACCAACAGGAAGCAAGTAACACCATGAGGAGATAGGAGAATAAGAAATTTCTGGATTACAACTTGAGTGAGCAAGCAACAAGATGAGCCTCAGAAATACTGGTATTGGGAAAGATAAGTAAAGTAGCAGACAATACACATCCATACTGAATGAATAGTAGGTGAGTGGGGGAAGGGGAACCTCCCCTTTGGTGAGACTGTAAGAGAAAAATCTCAGCATACTGCTACACATGCTAACTTTGGTCCTAGACAGACATACAGCTTGAGTAGAAAGGTGACCTGAGTTCAGCCAAGTGATCAGGGACAGGAGCAATAATTCCTAGCATTTCCCGATGGACTTGGGAAGCAATGGGATGAGGAGCAATCTTAGAAACTCCTTCTGCTTTTGCCTGAGGATTCTGCATAGAGAGATGGATTTAGACAAAACTGGGATGGGGATCCATCTTCAGCAATTTCCTTTGCCTCAGTAGGTAGCACTGAAGAACAGAAGCCTCCTACATTTTTTTTTATTTTTACCAAGAACATGTATTGGTACATTGTATACATAATGATCATAATCCACATGGTTATTTTGTACCTGTACATGATACATCTTGGTTTTCCCCCCTCTTCCCCTCTCCTCCCTTCCATTCACCCACCTCTCTCTATTTGCAACAAGTTTATTTACACTTTTCCATTTTTTTCCCTTTCATCTTACTTTTTTTTAACCTTCTTCTTTATCCCCCTTTTCCCTATCTAGTTCTCCTCTCTTTTGAATACTATCTCTCTCTTTTTTTTAAACATAGTATCTATTCTACCCCTTTGTCCTTATTTACACTTATGGTTTCTCATATCAGAGAAACAATTCGATGTGTACTAATAAGTGTCTGATTTATTTCACTTAATAGTATGTTCTCAAGGGACATCCATTTACATACAAATGACTCTAGTTTATCCTTTTTTATGGCAGTGTAGTACTCCATTGTGTAGAAAAACCACATCTTCTTTAGCCACTCATTAGTTGTTGGACATTTAGGTTGTTTCCAAGACTTAGCTTTTACAAATTGTGCTGCTATGAACATGGTTGTGCATATATCACTGTGATATGATGATTTTAATTCTTCTGGGAAGATACCAAGCAGAGGAATAGCTGGGTCAAGTGGAACCTCTAATTGTAGCTTTCTGAGGAATCTCCACACTGATTTCCACAGTGGTTGGACCAGTCTACATTCCCACCAACAGTGGAGGAGGGTTCCTTTTCCTACATTTTTTTTAAATCTCCAGAATGCAACAGCTACTTCTCTCCAGGCAGGCAGATGGCACCCTCCCCATGAGGCAGTCTGGACCCAGGAGAATGGCGACTGTGACACAGAAAAACGAAAATCATGGGACAAGAGGAAACATCCCCGTGGCCAGGTCATGGGAGAATAGACCTCAGGCTGGGAAAGCCTCCATGTGATAGCCAGACAGCTTGAAACACAGCTAGCAGCAAGTACATGCAGTCAGGTAGAGGGAAACACCCAAACAAACAAACAAAAAAGAAACAAACAAAAACAGTGGTTTGAACATAGAGACAGGAAGAGTTCAGACATCTCAAGTTTTGCAGGGGGACAGGGTCTAAGTCTGGGAGTGCCACGGCACCGACCAGCAGAAGGGTGGATGCTAACACTTCCCCTCCTAGTGTAGACTCTTGCGCTCAACCACCTCTGCCCTGCTCCAAGGTACTCAGAGCAACACAGCAGTGCAGATACTGGCCAGCCATGCCTCCCAGAGCAAGGCCTCGTGATTTCCAGAACTTTGGCTAACCATCTAGACCTACTTACAAACTACTCTAGTGAGAGGCTTGGAAGACACCCAAATTTTTCCTGTGCCCTGATTACCAGTGTTATAACTT
>PVJO010031913.1:0-13818 GCA_004026905.1 Hystrix cristata
GGTGAGGCTGGTCACTCTCTGTCTCTTGAGGAGACCACCGGGGCTGGCAAGAGGGGTGGAGGACAACCCTGTATCCACTTCTGGGCCTGCACACAGCTCACTGGTGCCATCCCTAGCTCACAGAGCACAGCTCTAGCTGGAGACCAACGTTCTCCCGTGGTCTGGAGCCAGGAGCCCCCTTGGTGTCACCAGTTCCTTTCTGGAGCTGTGAGGAGGTGCCGCCCCCCTCCCCCAGCTGCTCCCAGTGCTGGTCCTTGGTCCCCAGGTGCACACACTGTCCCCATCTCTGTCCCTGCTACACGCGGCCGTCTTCTCGGTGGGTGTGTGGCTGTGCCAGATGACCCTTCTTACAGAATTGGGGCGCAGCCTCTGTCAGTGCAGATATAACTGCATCTGCATCTGCAGTGGCCTTGTAGTCTTAGCCCCACCACCCATGCTGGGTTCAGCACTTTACCATGAATTCTGAAGCACAGAGCTGAACCCATAACAACTTGGGTACTCACTGAGCTCTCCAGGCTGAAAAATGGGCCCATTATCCCATCCATGGGTCTGTGAGCTGAGAACAGGATGCAGCCATCCCTATGACCATCAGAGGAGGGACACAGACCCCGCACACAGCTCCACCTCCACCTATCCATCACCCTCCCAAACACCTCTCAGCCCACGTCCACCCAGAGTCCTGTGGTTCCCCAGCCAGGCCAGTGAGGAGCCTGACCACCAGGCCCAGGCCAGGGCCCCCTCTGAGCTACGCTGTCCCCTCCGTGTCCCCCTTGAAGGCTGTGAGGGCCTCACAGGCCACATGCTGGGTGAAATTCCCAAAATTTCTCCCTAAGAGCACCAACAAAGCCTTCATTAATTCTCCATCAGTGTAAATGTTCCCGCAGGCTCCAATTACAGGCTTCTGTGGGACGAGTCTCCCAAACAGCTCTGCTTTAATTTGAATATCAAACACCATGCCTGGGCTGCTGGGACCTGACTAGGAAAGGGAAGGACAGCCAACTCCCCACCCGGGGTTCTGTCCCAGGGGTTCCTCTCCGCTCCAGAACCCTCCTCCACCCGGCCTGCTCCAAGCCCCCATCTGGGACTGATGCTTGGGAGACCCCAAGCTCCCTGGTGCTTGCTGTCTGGGCTTTCCTGGCTGATGGGGTGTGGCGAGGAGCTCTAGAGTCATCTCAGCCAGGGGAGCCAGGCCGGGAGGGAGAGGAGAAGAGAGCTGGCAGCTGGAGGCAGAGCCAGGGCCTCCAGGTGCCACCTGCCCCCACACCCTTCAGCTGCAGGCCCATGACCTCTCTCCCTTGCTCTGCTGCTCTGGGCCAGGCTGTCACTTCCACTGCCACGGCCTTGGTGCCCTTGTGTCCTTCCCGCAGGACCTCCCCCGGGTCCCCACCTTCCCGGCTCCACAGGGCCAGGATCCCTCTGGCCCCTCTGGGCATCCTCACCTGGGTGGGGTCCGGCCCAGGCCTCTGCCAACTGCGTGCTCCTATGGAACTGGCACTTCTCTGCCACCCACCCTGCTCTGCCCTTCCCTCCTAGGGACCCGCCTGCATGGCGCTGCCCTGCCCGGAGGTCATCCTTGAGACCCTGAGCCTAGCAGGACGTGTCCCAGGGGACGTTGGCAGTGACCTGGCTCCCGACAGATGAGGCTGGTGCCTGGTGGCCTCTCCAACACTGTGGCACAGCCCTGGTAGTATCATAGACAGCTAAATTAGGCTGAAATATTATATGCAGTCAGACAGGGCTGGGCCCTCGCTGGAGTCAGTATATGAGAGAATACACTGCGACTATGGCTAGAGGCGCATCCATTGAAGGCCAGGCCTCAGGATAAGGGTGGAATGACCAGAGCTACACCCCTGGCCAAGGGCTAAACAGTAAACTGAAGATTACGCTCATCCAACCTGACAAAGTCTAGATAGACACATTGTTCACCCAGGTGGGTGACCCAGACCTCCAGATCCACCCCATCCTGGAATGTCTTGTTCTTTCCTTGTCCATTTGTATGTGACCTACTTCCCCACTGGACCAATATTACCTAAGCAACTACACTTACGATATTATTGGCTGATCATAGTCCTGACCCACATTGTACGCACCTTGTGATTTTGCTCTATAAAACTTCCCCTGAAAAGTGGGCTCATTGGCAACCCACACGGGTCCCCTCCTGTCTCTCAGGAGCTCTCTTTCTCTCTCTCAATAAATTCTCCTACTCTTAACCTCCTTTGTTCCTTACAATTCATTCTTCAGTTTTGGGGAACATGAACTCTGTGTAACTGACATCTAGCAGGCTGGGAGTTACGATTTTTCCCCTATGTCAGTAGCAGGAAGGTTGAGGCTCCTATGAGCCCCACGGGCTGCGGCTCTGCCTCCTGCCCTCCCTGTGCGTGTGGGCAGGGCTATGCTGTGTGTGGTGTGACTGTGTCCCCAGAAGCCCACATGTGGGAGCTTGGTCCCTGCTCCCATGGTGCTGGGTGATCCGGTCTTCAGCAGGTGGGTTCCAGGTTGGGGTCACAAGGGCCATTGGGAAGGGACAGATGCTGTTCTCGGGAGGTTTGTCCCCAGAGCAAGTGGCCGTGAACTATGATGCAACCTTCGCTGGACTCCACTTCCCACCACGCCTGGATCTTCCTTCTTGCCCCGTACCTCGAGGCCTCAGCAGAGGGGATGCCGGCATGAGCGGTGAGCCCTGCATGGAGCTGAGCAGCCTCCATCCTGTGTAACCGCTGGCCAGGTGTCCTGTCATCACCACACGAAGGGCAGAGGCTCTGAGGCGTCGTCTCAAGGAGGCTTCGCTCTTTCCAAGTGGCATCTCTCCTGTCAACCACCCAGTCTCTCCCCGACCCTCGTCCACTGGTGGCCTGGCTGGGCCCTGCAGCCGCCCGTGGCTGCACCCCAGCAACCCCCAGCTGAGGCCACGTGCAAACGAGGGACCCGGCCCCATTCCTGGGGCTTCTCTGGTTCTGCCTTTACTCCCTTCTTCCTCTTGTGTTCTGAGGAAAAGCAGGAGAGAGGGATTCAGACCTGATTCCTGTGCGTGTTCCACATGAAGCCCACACATGGCCCACATGCAGACACGTATGTTCCACATGCAGACCCCGCACAGCCCACACATGGCCCACATGCAGACCATGTGTGTTCCACATGCAGAGCCCGCACAGCCCACGCATGGCCCACATGCAGACCATGTGTGTTCCACATGCAGAGCCCGCACAGCCCATGCACAGCCCACATATGGCCCATATGCCTTCCCCACGCTGTCCGTGCATGGCCCATGCGCAGCCCCAGGAGCCCAGCACATGCGTGCAGGGCAGGCTGCACCAAGGGCCCTCCCTGCGTGGCGGGCCTCACACTGTGCCTCACAGTTGCCAACAGAGACTAAGGCAGACAACACGGGAGGAGAGGTGGCAATGGCGACAGAGACCCAAGGCCCCACCCTGTGAGGAGCCAGAACCAGAACTGAGGGAGCTCAGTGCTCTTCCCACCTCTCAGGAGTCAGAGCCCTTGGTCAGTCCCTCGCTACCGGCCCTGGTCCCTGAGGGTCCCGCCAAGCACACCTGAGCCCCCCAGGCTCTGGCAAGGTGCTCCCTGTGCCCCCCTCCCCAGCGCTGCTGGCTGTGGGAGAGTGAGGACCATATGCTCCTTCCCGAGAAGCTGCCTCCCGAGTGGAAGGATGGATCTCCATCCCCTCTCCTCCTGCCAGTGCGCCACACTGAGCTTTCCCAGCTCGGGCTCCAGTGCATCCTTGCCTGCCGTCAGCGGCTCAGGAAGGAGGAGGAGGAGGGCAGAAATAGAACAAGGGATGGACACTGCTCCAGGGTTTGTTCTCCCTCGCTTGGTTCTCCTCACTTCCCCTACCTCCTGGAGCCTGGCCTGGAGCTCTGGATGGAGACTGGGGTACGGCCGGCATCCCTGAGAGGCACAGCCACCCTCAGGGTTGGTGGCCTGCACCGTCAGCAGTGACGCTGGCCAGGGAAGAGAACTTGGGGCGGAGGACAGAGCTGTAGTCTCTTGTCCCCCAGTGGCTCCCAGTGGCCTGGGGACGGAAGGATGCATCTGTCATGGCCAGAGCCTGTGCCCTGCTGTCCCACATCTTCAGGAGACGCTCCAGCTCCAGAGGCTTGGAGGTAACGGCTCTGGGGACACAAGCTATGTCCAAGACAAGGCATGCTGAGCCCTCGGTGTGGAGGAGGCGGCATCCGCCATTGGAGATCAGCAGGTGCTGGGGCATGTGGGGCTATGGGAAGACAGGTTTCTGTGCATGTGAGGGGCGCCCTGGCCCTTGCACCCTGTATTAGTTACCTCTCTAGAGCCAACAGTTTGCAAAAGAGCAGATTTAATACAGGACATTTACAAGTCACAACATTCACCCATAAGTCAAATGCAGGAAGAGTGCTGAATGTCAATCTAGGCACTGGAGACCCAAAAGATCCAATCAGGGGCTGGGAGCCCACAGCACTGTCCCGTGTACGTCCGTGTCTACAGAAGATGGCTGAAGAAATCTTTACTGGGAATCAGGATACGATGCTCGCAGCAGAGATGAAGACCAGAGCTCCCCGAAGCAACAGCAGCCACCCTTGAGGACAGCCAGGCCCCGAGCTCCTTCCTCGATGAGAACAGCCGAGTTCCTTCCAGGAGAACCAGCCGCAGCAGAGCTTCTCCTGGGAAAGAGCCTCCAACTCTCTTCTGCTCCAGTCTCCTTTATGTTGCGTCAGCAACAATCCCCAGGTGGATCCTCTACGCTCAGAACCACACCAGGTCAGTCCAGCTGGGCGTTCTGGCTCAAGTTGACCACAATAATAAGTCCACCACACACCCTCATCCTGGGAGCCTCCCGTCGGGACTCCTCCCTGCCCCCACTGCCAAGCACACAGGCCCACCGTCCACACCTCTGTGCTGGCCCTGCTGCTTTTTCCCCTCTCTGGAGTCCCCTGTCCAGCTGGTTCGGTTAGATTCCCTCACTCACAAGCGAAACAACCAGACAAGCACTGGCTGCTCTGCAGACTCTGCCCGCTCACTGCACTCAGACCTGGCCAGGCTTCCTCGGCCCAGCACGTGACCTGCAACACGTGCTCAGGAACGGACCAGCCCTCCCACCCCGAGCCCACCGACATCCCTGCCGCTCCAGGCTACTGCCTGGTGAAAGTGGCAGTGACAGTCTCTGTGGACAGTGGCATTTTGTCCATCCACACAGATGTCTCAATCTCACGTGGCTGTGAACAGCAACAGTGGCCAGGTCGTGGCCTCTGCCCTGGCTTGAATGTGGCTCTCGTGTGCCCAACAGGTCAGCTGCTGGATGCTTGGTCGCTGGTGGTATGTGGGGTGGAGGAGCCTCTCAGGGGACGTGGTCAGGGCACCCAGGACACCCGAGGGATTGGTGCCTTTCCCTGGGGCCCCAGTTCATCCTGCAGGGTGGTTGTTGCGTCCAGCCTGGCCCCAATGTCTGGCTCGCTCTTCTGAACACAGCACCCCTCTTTTCCTGCTCTGTGGGGCATGGTTGACGTTCAGCCCCAGAATTGAGCCACAGGAAACCCCCGAGACGCCATCGAATACATGGCTGAAGTTAATGTGCTCTGCCCACAGGCAGACAGACACATTCTCTCGTGTCCCGGCACGTACGAAGTCAGAGGAGCCCCATGTTGCTCTCCCTGGATGTGCAGGGGCCGCCCTTCCTGCGTCCTGGGGACTCTGCGGCTCCACTCAGAGCTGGGAGTTCCGCAGGACAGAGCAGAGGACCGTGGAGTGGCCACCCCTGCTGCGGGGGCACAAGCCCGACACTCCAGCTTCCCCAGAGCCAGATCTGGAGTTCCAGTCCCGTCATCTGGTGCTGTGGGTCGGATCTGTGGTGCTTACCTTCTAAAACTGCATCCGCAGGGTCTGAGTCTGGGAGCGACTGTGTGTGGAAAACGTGCTTCCTCTCACATGTTCCCGCGACTCAGAGCGGCTGGCTTCCGTCCCTGAAAACAAACTGGAAAAGGAGGAGAGATGCTGCCAGGCCCCTCTGAGAGCAGAAAGCCTTTCTCTGAAAGACAGGTCGCCCAGGGTCTGTGGGACGGTGCGGGGACACCTGCAGCCCCTTGGCAGCTGCACCAGGCTGAGGGCTGCACTGTCAGCGGCCTGGCCCTGCCAGGGTGTCGGAGGGTGCCGACCTGTGCCAGGATCTTCCAGGGAGTCCCAGAGAGCAGAGACCCAGCCGTGCTTCCTTTCCCCACGCAGGGCGCTCTTCAGGGTGTCACCGCCCCCCACCACATGCCCAGCTTGGTGTGAGGCTGACCTTGGCGCCCACCCTCGGGCCTTGTCCAGCACCAGCTCCTTCTTGCCCAGCCAGAGCCGCAGTCAGGAGGGGTGCACACCTCCTCCCTACAGGCGAGGGCGGGGCCGCGTGCAGAGGGACGGCCACCCTGAGGGAGAGGAGAAGGGGAAGGAGGCCCTGGAGCAGGGCTGCGGCCTTGGATGAAGCTTGGCCTAAAGCCTTTACTGCTGGGCCCACTTGGAGCACAGGGCTCCCCATGGCCACGACAAGACCTGCCTCGGCCCTGGGCTTTTCTGCCGCTGAAACTATCGCAGAGACGGGGAATGGGGCATGGGGTCAGTTCAAAGGCCAAACCCTGCACCACACAGGAGGACAGCGAGGGGCCAAGTCCCCACCGGCGCTGTTGGACTTGGGGCCGCACAGATCCAGGACACAGGTCCAATCTGTAGAGAGGTGAGACCGCGGCCCCACCGGCCGGCACTGCACATTTCCCCTGCTCGACCCAGGGCTGGAAGGACACGAAGGAGATCCTGCTGCCTCCACCATGCTGGCTAAGCCCCATCCCTGCTGCCAAAGCCGAACCACCCCAGGCCTCCACAGGGTTGCCCCATCAGAGCAACACCTTTGGGGGGCGGGGGTACGCACACCTGCAATCTGAGCACTCAGGGAGGCTGAGGCAGGAGGTTAACCAAGTCCAGCCCAGCCTGGGCACTCAGAGACTTCTCAAGACTCTCTTAAAATAAATGTGAAAAGGTTCGGGGTGGAGGGGGGCAGATGCAGGTGCTGGGCCTGTGGCTCAGTGAGAAGCCCTGGGTTCAATCCCCAATACCACAAAATACATTTAAAAATAAATAAAAAGACAGACAGTGGAAGGGATTGCAGACTGCCAGGAGCCCCCCTCAGGGGCTCCCCATGGCAGCATCAGCTCCTCAGGACACCGGGGAAGATGCCTCCCCTGCAGGCCTGCTCACAGAGGCCACATCACAGCCCTCCCTCTGCCACATGACTGCCTCCTGATGGGGGCTTCATAAGGAGAACACATGGGACTAGTGTGTTCCAGGTTGAACTTGTCCCCAGGAGGTGCTGGCCCTACCCTGGCTCCTCCAGGTCCCCATATGAAGTCACCATGGTGGCCTCAATCTGAAGTCACAGTGTCCTCACAAAAAGCGGGACACAGGACAGACAGGCGTGGGGGTCCCACCTCGGAGCAGCAAGGTGCTGAGTTTGTGGGTCCCAGGCCAGGGTCTGGAGGCTGTGAAACCGGCATGGAGATATCTAGGCCAGCTTTGGAAACGTTGGGATAATCTTGGACCTCAGGGTGAGGAGGTGCAAGGGCAGGAGAAACAGACGCGACCATAGTCGAACCACAGGCCAGGCCAGGCCAGGTGGGGGCTGCGGCCACTCCTGACTCCACAGCTCCCTCCACGGCACTCTCCCGGTTTCTGAAAACAGAAAGTGCCCAGCAAGGCTTCCGTCTGGGGCCCCAGCTCCACGCACACACCCTGTCCTCTCGAAGCAGAGTGTAGCCCCACCAGCCCGGGGTCAGAACTTCGCCTTCTCATGTCTCCAGCCACAGAGGACAAGTTCTGTCCAGCTCCACGGGGGCAGGCGACGCTTCTCCCAGCAAGCGTGAGGTCGACAGCCGACGTCCTGTCCAAGGAGCCTTCAGGGGCTCACCTGGGTCCCCGTGGGGCCTGGTTCTGGGGTGCTGCAGCATCCTGGTCTGGGGGACCCCAGATGGAGCCCTGGAGAGCAGCCCCAGGAGCACACCGTGCCCTCGCGCCCCTGCACTGCTCCCAGTCTTGGCGCTGTCTGTGCATCAGCTGCAGCTGCTCCTGCAAATTACTCTGCAAACACGGCAGCTCCCTCCTCAGGCTCCCGGTAACCACACCACACCATGCCGCAAGGCTACCGAACACAGACGCATCGCTGCTGACATCAGTCGGCGTGTGCTCAGCAACCCTGCTCCTCCCCGGAGCGGGAATCCGCGGTCCACGCCGCAGCAAGAGCAAGATCGTACACTTGACACGAGTGTGTCCTGTCAGCCGGCTTCTCCTGAGGACAGGGATACTTAGGCCCCTGTACCGTGCTGGCTGGCACCCTGGCTCTCAGAGCAGGCACTTGGGTTCCCTGGGCCTCAGTTTCCCTGTCTGTAAAGCAGATGTGACAGTGTTGCCCCTCACAGGCTGCGAGCACTGATCAACGGGTTCTTGCAGAGGGTCTCAGAGCTGGGACCTCTCCCCACAAGGGATGGACGGACACGTGTCATCAGTTCCCAGCACCCAGCTCGGGTGTGGGAGGCTCTGCTCAGGGCGTGGTCTGCCACCAGTCAGCACCCTAATGCCACCCACCCGCAGGAGAGGCTAATGGGGCAGCACCATCCGCTTGCTGCTCAAGTTTCCAAAAAACTAAACCTCCTAAAAACACTGTGTTTTCTTTTTAAATAAACCAAAGTCCTTACTGACCACCATCCGTCTCCTCCTGGCTTCAGGGATATGCTGGTCCTGGTTGTCCACAGTCACTTTGTCCCTAACGTGCTGTTCTCCCACAGCCACTGCTGTCACCTCAATAGCCCTTCTCCTCTGACTGGGCTCAGGGTGGACGTAACACAGCTTTAGAAAGTGCTACTGCCCTAATACCCTCAAAACAAGACTACATGTCAGGGCCAGAGAGGCAAACATGAAAATATAGGTATTTCAGGAAAAATGTGTTCTTCTGACTTAGCTGTTGCCCTTTTCTCTTCCTTTCTGTTTTGAATGTGGACCTGATGGTTGGAGGCACAGCAGCCATTTTTCAGCCATAAGGTCTAACAACACTCTGCACAGATGGTGGTCCAGGAAGCCAGTCTGAGCTTTCTCTGCAGCTTTCACACCCCATCTGCCTCTCTGACCCTAGTTTCACTTTCACACAGATGAGCAGAATCCCAAATGACACACTGCCTTTGAATCAGGACTCAGCCACACAGGCTACGACCCCTGGCAGATGGCCCTGTGCCCAGGCTTTGGCAGCAGCATCCTGGCCTGGTCAGTGCCAAGGACCCCCAAAGACTCGACTTCAGCCCAAATGAGAAGTGGCAAGCCTTCAAGGATCAGCAGCAAGGAAGCTGGGCCTCTCACCACGGGCCAGGCCTCTTGCCCCAGTCACCCAAGAAGGTAGAGCGCAGGACACACGGCCGGTACCAGTACCTCAGAGCTGAGGCCCCCGCAGATGGGTCCGGCTCCTCCTCCCACTTAATTTGTTTATTTTAAGCAAAAAGAACTCCTTTCCTGGCTCAGCTGTTTTACTGTCTCTGCTGGAATCTCCCTTCGGAGCAGCTCACAGGGGCCTTGACCTTGGGCCTTTCAGCTCAGCTCTGCAGCTAACTTCAAGACCCAGAAAGCTGTGACTGGGCCCGCAGCAGGGCAGCCCAGGAAACAGAAGCCTGAGGCCCTGTGTCCCCCACTGAAGCAGACCTGGCTTCACAGCAGCTGCGGGCAGAGGGCACAGTGTGGCTGGAGCGTAGGTTCTGCTATGCTCCGCTATCGGCCACCATCAGACTGGGCGCCTGTGTCCCCTTCTCCGAAGTTCAGCTGCTTTGTATTAAAGGGCAGAGATACCAGGCAGGGCTGCTCAGGTCACTGCAGGTGACAGACATCCAGCAGAGAAAGGCTCAGCAGGAGGCGCTCTGGTTACCTAACCAGAGGCTCTGCCTATATCACCAAGCCAAACCCTCTCTGCTGGCTGTTTTCTCCGAGCTGACTCTTCCCCAGTCACTCTCCCCCTGGTGACCATGGCAGCAGCAAACCGAGCTTCATCCTCACAGCTCTGTGCCTTGATGCAGAGGAAGTACCTCTTCCTGTCAAGCATGTGCTGAGCGCTGACTGCACCTGATTGGCTTGGGTGGGTCACATGGCCTTCCCTGAACCATATGGCCTGAGGCACATGATGCTCTGATTGGCCTACCATGGTCACATGGTCCCGGTGATATCAGCTCCCCTGACATACAGACTGATGGGAATGGAGCTCATCACAGGAAGCCAGGCATGGTGACTGGGCAGCAGCACTGGACCCCCTGACTTGATCCATCCAGAGTACTCTCAGCCTTGAAGAGCACAGGCCAGTGGCACCCAAGCCACCAGGTAGTGACACTCTGGCCCCACCAGTGCAGACCACCATCTTGGATTCCTGACAGAGGCCACAGAGGAAGGAAGGAGGATGAGGCTACGGGAGCCTCAGACCTGGGCCTCAGGAGCTCTGAGAGAGATGGAGCCATGGCCAAGCACCCACATGCCAGCAGGCTGAGCACCAGGGCAGCTCTGGCGCTGCTCCCTCGGCCCTGGTGCAGTGGCTGCATGCAGCAGGTGCCCAATAAACCGCGGAGTAAGTGAGGGAGGCAGCAGGCTGTGGAACAGGTGTGCCCATCAGCACCTGGACTGCAGGTGGGGACAGTGAGGAGCGGTGGAGAACCACGGCACACTGGGGGACATGTCTCTCCTTCCAGGCAGCTGCCTCTCAACCCACGGTGACGGAGGACCCAAACTGTTCTGCTCACATTCAATTTTGAGAGTCACTTTGCAACCTCCAGTCCAGCCCAACCTCTGTCCTGCAGCAAATGAGGTGGAAGCCAGACTGCCCCCATCTCAGACCCAGCACAAACCAGCAGGCCCAGCAGGGCCTTTGCCATCATTGGAGGAAGAGCCGGGCTGTCCCAGCCTGAGCTCAACCTCAGTCCCTCGGGCTAATGGCAGAAGCTGCTCCAGCTGCACAAGGATGTGGAAATGAACCTGCAGAGGAGCCCTGGAAGGCCACCAGCTGTGGCCGAAAGCCACCAGCCCACATCATTCCTGGGAGGAGCTATTCCTGGGGACAGAGACCGGTGGAGACATCCCCAGCACGTGCCATTGGCAGTGTCGCCTCTGTGGTGCCCTGGACAGGTCATGGCGCTGCATCGGATGATAAGCCTTGCCTTGGGGTTGAGTGGGGATCACCACGGAGTTCTCTGTCCCGGACCTCCTCCTCCCCACACTCCCCTCTTCTGTCCCCACCCAAAGCCCCCTTGTCCCTCATAAGTGTGAAGACAGTGTCCTTGCAGCCCTGGCAGCTCTCCCTGTGGCTGGCTCCTGCCTGCCCTGCCATGAGTTGTTTCTCCTTTGCCGGCTGCTCTGCCAGGCCGCCCTGCCTTGGAGCTAGCTGACCATGGACTGAAACCTCTACAGACTTCGAGCTGAAGTAAACTTTACTCCTTTAATTTGTGGGTGTTGGGTATTTTGTCCCTGGTTGTCTCCCTGTCACTTGCACAGCCAGCTGATCCCAGGACTGGCTCCATCTAGGAGAATCATGGGGGCCGCCCGTCCCTGAACTGCTGCCAGAACCCAAACAAAGCCAGGGCCAGGTTGCCTAGGGAATGGCCCACATCAGCCCCTTCTGCAACAACAACAGGTCCTTGGGCTCAACACAGCCTCAAAGATTCCTGGGCAGGAGGGGTTGCCCCATGGATGTGGGTATAGGGAGTGTTACAACGGCACAGGGGGACAAGTGACCCAGATGTCCTAAGAAGCCCTCCTGCCCTGCACACCCTGGCCGAGCCACAAAGCTGGGGCTCTTACTGGCCACCATCCCTGTCCCAAGAGGCCAGAATCTGCACAGCTGGAGGCGAGGCCTTCCCTACACCCAGCACACCAGCTCCACAGTCCGCAGACATCAAGAGTGAAGTGAAGCCCAGGGCCCCACACGGCAGGGGACAGGTTTATAATGACGTGTCTGGGCAAGGCCAACAAAGTTCCAATCCATGAGTATACACTGGGTGTGCACAGGCAAGCATGTGCTTGCACACACCAATGCACATATATGTCACACATGCATACTCATACTCATGCACAAGTGTGTACACACACAGGCTGGTAGATACACACATCTGTGCAGCACATGCATGTGCAGTCTTGTGGATACACACAGACAACACACGTGTGCACACCCATGTACACATAGGCTTGTGGATACACACATGTACAGCACTTACACACATGTGTACACAGGTTTATGGACACACACTTGTCCAACACACACCCACATATGCAGGTTTGTGGACAAACACCTGTACAGCACACATGTACCTGTGCACATGTAGACTCGTGCATACATGTGCAGCACATGCACACACAGGCTTGTGGACACACACACCTGTGCACACAGAAGCACACATGGGCTTCTGGTGCACACACATGTGCAGCACACATGCACGCCCATGCACATGCACCTGTGGTCCGCGCAGCATCCACTTCCAGATGGAGCTCATAAAACTCACAACTGACTTACATGTCAAGTTGTAAATATAATTACATTTTTTAACCCATCGGCGTGACTGTTCTATGAATGCATGTCTTGCTATGTGGTGAACAGGGACAAGATTCATGATTGCAGATGAGCTGGTACTGGGAATTTTAATTTTTATTTTACTTGAAATTTAACACCAAATAATAATAGTGCCGCTCAGGTGGAACACATTTCCACCTTCCATTAAAGCAGGAGCCATCATTCTGGCAGACACCCCTGAGGCTACCCCCAAGCCTGCATGGAGGAGCAGTGGCCACAGGAGGAGGCCTGGGAGACCCTGTGGGTTGGGAGAGTGAAGCAGCAGATGGGGATGCAGTTGTGGGGCCCTGAGGCTGTGCTTGGCCACCGCAGCCCCCCTGGTACAATGGTCAGCAATACCCTTGGGCTCGGCCGTATCTCTGGCACCTGAGGGAGTGGTGTAGGAGGCTCTGGGGTTCTCGGAGGCGCCCTGCCGGCCCTAGGACCAGAGCCGGATTGGGAGACTGTGGCATTCACCGCCCCACAGGAAGCCAGGATCTGTCCTGTGTCTACCGCAAGATGGTGGCCCCAGCCAGGAGGGTGCAGCCTGCAGATGTCCCTGGAGCAAGTGCAGCACGGCTGTGCCCAGGTCCCAGGCACCTGGGGAGCCCCCTACCGCCCCCGTGGAGGAGGGAACTGGGAGGGCGGGTTTTGCTCCGACAGTGCAGGAGAACAAGCACAGGTTTAACAAGGGAGCCCTGGTGGCAAGCCCCAGGTCCCCCACCCACCGTGGTGCCCAACAGGGAGCAAAGAGCTTGTCCCTCTATCAGCTACCTGAGTCAAGTCTCACCCCAGGACCCTGGCCAGCCACCAGGTGGCCTCGCCCTGTGGAGGTCCACGTGCCGAGGAGGGCATGACACATCGCCACCCTAGGCAGGGTACTTGTGCCCCGCATGCCGGCCCAGTGAGGAGCAGGAAACCCCTTCTCAGCTCTGGTCTGTCAGCCAGGCCCAGCCCCACCCCAGCAAGTGACCTTGTGGGGACCAGGGTCATTGTGGATGGGCCATGCTCAGACAAGGTCCTCCCGGGTTGGCGGCCCCCGAGCCCAAGGGCCGAGTCTATAGGGGATGGAGACAGACAGACGGAGAGGCAGAGAGATGACTCAGCTGTAGGTGCTCAGTCACGCTGCTGGAGGGAGGGAGCCGCCGTGTGGCATCACCAGCCCTCCCTGTCCCCACGTCCTTCCTCCCCGCGCTCCACTTGCCCTCTCCCATGGGCTCCTGGTGGCCTCAGTTCTGTCCCCC
>PVJO010031914.1:0-13780 GCA_004026905.1 Hystrix cristata
TAGAGAACAAAAACACCACATAAACACTTGGAAACTAAATAACATCCTTCTGAACAATAGCTGGGTCACAGAAGAAATTAAAGAAGAAATTAAGCAGTTTATTCAGTTTAATGATAATGCTGATACCACATACCGGAACCTATGGGATACAATGAAAGCAGTACTACGAGGGAAATTCATTGCATTGAACTCCCACATCGTGGACAGTTTTTATCAAGAAAGGATGTTCACTTTTGTCAAATGCCTTTTTCACACTTATTGAGATGGCTAAGTGCTTTTTATGGTCTTATAAAGTGAGTTTTCAGGGATCTCTTGTCTTCAGTTTTCTGAAAGAGTCTGTGAAGCACTATGTAATGTTCTTTAAATGTTTGATAATATTCTTTTTGGAAGTCATGAAGTTGTGGACTTTCCCTTGTCAGAAGGGTTTTATTCTCATTTTAATTTCCTTTGTTGTTATTGGTCTGTTCAGATTTTCAATTTCTTCTTGACTCAATGGTAGTAGGTTATATTTTTCTAGGAATATATGCGTTTCTTGCATATTATTTCATTTGTTGGTTAATGGCAGTCTCTTATGGTCCTTAGTATTTCTGTGGTATCGATTATAATGTCTCCTATTTCATTTATAATTGGAGTTATTTAAATATTTATTCTTTTTAGTTAGTTAACCTAGCTAAAGATTTGCCAATTCAATTATTTTTCAATAATTGATATTGAACTTTGCAGATCTTTTCTGTTGTCATTTATTTCTCTTTGTCATTTATTTCTCATCTGGTATTTCTTTTCTGTTTCTTTCCTACTGCTAAATTTGGACATAGCTTGTTCTTCTTCTGCCCTTCAAGGTGTAATATGTCAACATTTAGCAAAAACCTCCCTCTTAAAACTGTTTTTGCGGGCTGGGGATTTAGCTCAGTGATTAGAGTGCTTGCCTTGCAAGCACAAGGGCCTGAGTTCGATCCCCGACACCACAAAAACAAAACAAAACAACAAAAAAAAAAACAAACAAAACTGTTTTTGCTGCATACTACGAGTTTTAGTATTTTGTGTTTTCATTTTCATTTACCTCAAGACTTTTTTTTAACTTTTTTATTTCTTCATTGACTCATTGGTTGTTTGAAATTGTACTTTCAAACTTTCATATTTTTGAACTTTCCAGTTTGTTCCTGTTATTGATTTATAGTTCATATCATTATGTTAGAAAAGGTATCTGATATGATTTTAGCATTATTAAATTTGTTGAACTTTGTTTTGTGGCTTAACATATTATCTTTCCTGGATATTGTTTTTCACATGCTTGAATATGTATTTTGCTGAAATGCTCTGTTTAGATCTGTTGAATCTATTCGATATTCATTGTTGTTCAAGTTTGCTCTTTTCTTATTAATTTTCTTTGTGGATGACCAGAGTAGTTTTTGAAAATAAGATATTGGAGTCTCCTACTACTATTCTGTGGTTCTCTATTTTTTCCTTCAGTTCTGTTAATATTTGCTTTACATATTTAGGTGTGATATTATTAGGTGCACATATGCTTTTATTATTATATCCACCAATGAATTGACACTTTGTCAGTATATAATGATTGTATTTGTTTCTTGTGAAAATTTTGATTTAAAGTTCATTTTGTCTGAGATAATTATAGCTACCTATGGCTTCTTTTATTTATCATTTGTATGGAATGTCTTTTTTTGTCCCTTAAGTTTCAACCAGTGTGTCCTTAGGTCTAAAGTGAATCTCTTGTAGAAACCAGATAGTTATAGCTTGTTCTTCTATCCATTCAGCCACTCTGTCTTCTGATTGGAGAATTTAATCTGTGCATATTTAAAGTACTTACTCATTGGAAAGGACTTATTCCTGCCATTTTATTCATTGATTTCTGAATTTTTTTAGGTCCTTTCTTCCCGTCTTATTGCTGCTTCCTTTTGTGATTTGTTGATTTGTTTGTAGTGCTTTGCTTTGATTCCTATCTCTTGCTCTTGTGTGTTTACTATAGGTTTTTTTTCTTTCATGGTTTACTTGAGGTTTGCATAAAAATTTTTTTTTTTTTGAGACACTGTCCTGCTATGTATTCCAGGCTGAGTGTAAATTCATGATATAGCCTGGGCTGGCCTCCAACTTGCAGCAGTCTTCCTGCCTCAGTCTCCCAAGTGCCAGGATTAAAATTTTATGCTGCTCAAGGGACTGGGGATTTAGCTAAGTGATTAAAGTGCTTGCCTACCAAGCATAAAGCCCTGAGTTTGATCCCCAGTACCAAAAATAAAATAAAATATAATAAAATTTTATGCTACTATGCCTGGCTAAAAATTTTTATAGTAATAAAAACTGTATTTTAAGCTAAGAAGAACTTAAATTCTCCCCACATTTTGAATGGATGTCACAATTTATATTTTTGTATATCATGTATTATTAAAATTATGATAGCTACAGTTTTGTAATACTTCTGCCTTCTAACTTTTATACTATAATTTAAATGATTTACAGATCATATTACAATATTGGTGGACTATCTTGAATTTGACTGTATTCTTAGCTGTACAGTGAGCCTTGTATTTTCTTATGTTTTCATACTGCTAGTGTCCTTTCAACCCAACTTGAAGAATTCACTTCAGCATTTTTTTGTGAGACAGGTTTACTTCAAATTTTTACAACAAAAATTGAGTGACATTTCTTGTAAGGTGGATTAGCTATTGTTTGTCTTGGAAAATCTTTATCTTTTTTATTTCTGAAAGAAACTTTTGCAAGGTATAGTACTCTTGTTTGCCTTTAATTTTCTTTTAGGACCTTGCATGCAGTGTATCATTATTTCACTCTCCTGGTCAGCAGGCTTCAACTGATGAGTCACTGATAATCTTATGTGGGTTCTCTTATATCTGACAAGTTGCTTTTCTCTTGGTGGTATTAAAGTTCTCTTTTTGACTTGTAATAGTTTGATTATAAAGTCTGTCTGTAAGGATCTCTTCATGTTTAATCTATGTACAGTTCGTCAGGCTCATGGATCTAGTTGTCATGTCCTGCTACAAATTTGGGAATTTTCTGCTTAAATTTTAATTTCTGAAAACAGCTACAAGTAATGAGAAGATAGTTTTTGTTTTATGTGTTGATTTATTTGTTTCTTTTTATCTGAAGTGCTGGTGATTGAATCCAGGGCCTCCTGCATACTAGGCAAGCACTCTACCACTGAGCCACACTCCAGCTGTAGAAGATGATTTTTAAAACTGAAAGAAAATTGTTAATTTTTAAAAAGAAAATCTGCATTACGAAGTTGTTTTAGGGAATGTGTGTGTGTGTGTGTGTGTGTGTGTGTGTGTGTGTGTGTATACTGTATATTCCTAGTATGAAACTTATAATCACTCACATGTAAGAGAAAGTCTACATGCTGGCTTTTTATTTGGGATGCTAATGTCACATTTGAACAAAAAGTACAGTCTACTCTCGGTGTACATGAATTCAGTCAACTCTGATAGAAAATATTCAAAAATAAAAGAACATCTTTTACTTAACATGTGCAGATTTCACTATTTCCTAAGCAATTTAGTTTAGAAATCATTTACATAGTATTTACATTATGTTAGGTATTACAAGTAGTCTAAAGATGCTTTGAAATATACAGGAGGATATTTGCCCATCATACGCAAATACTATATGTCATTTTAAGTAACTTGCTTGAGCATTGACAGATTTTGGTGTTTGTAGAGAGGTCCTAGAACCAATTTGAAGGATGCTGAGGGATGATTATATCTCTATTTAATATTTCACACAAATAATTGCATGCAAAATTACATGATTCATTTCGTTTTCTTCGAACCTGATAGGCTATGCGTCACAAACATATTTCAGATAATATGTAATTTAGGTGACTTGCATGTGTAGCTTATAGAGTGTTTGTAATTGTGTGTGTTTTCTTATGAGCTCACAGATTACCTGACTCATTTTTTAATACACACGGCAATTGGTTCTTCATTCTCCCCAATAGAGAATAATGAGTGAGCATTATATAAAGCATGTTAAACAGCTGTTTGGGTTACACTTCTTAATCTAATTATCTGGCAGAACTACTAGTCTCCCAACATGCAGAAGATAAAGTGTTGTTAGTCAAGTTAAAGTCTGGAGTATTGCATTTCTAGCTGGTAAGCTTCATGGCTCACATATTATAGTTGGTGGTTACTGCTGTGTTCTGCACATTGCAGTTGCCAAGTGTGGCTGTAGAAAGGTGTGCTTACTGCTAGTCAATTGCAACAGGGAAAACTTAATCCCCCTTGCTACTGCTTCCACTTTCCCATGTCGAGTTACTGATAAATTAATTGGCAAATCTAAAATTCTCAAGGCAAAATTCACAAATATTCATAGACTTTCGTAGAACCAGCCATCTGGAATCATTTTCTTAGCTTTGCCTCTGTTTTTAAGATGAAAAGACAGAAAAGATAGGAAAGGAGGAAAAGAAAAAGAAAAAAAAATGACTTGACTAAGATCTAAATTTAACCCATATTTTGGAACACTAGCCTTCAAAGTTTTCTCATCAAACCGAGCAGTCAAAACTGTGAAATATGGAAGGTTATGTTTGCTCTGTTATAGAAGTGTGGGGCTTAAGATACATCATAAGTATTCAAAAGAATGGTTTGTTGCTCTCTGATGTGCAACCTTCTAAAAATTCTACTAGGGCTCCTGAAATATTTCAAGATCTATAAATTTTGAAATATCACAGAGAAGAATGTAGAGATTAAGAATGCAGATCCAGAAGGCTGATTGCTTGAGTTTATAACTTTGAAGTACCTATCAAATATCTCTCCTGCTTGTCTATCTCTGCCTGCCTGCCTGTCATCTATCTACTTTCCTACTTAGTATATGTCTATTCATAATCTGTCTATCTTTGTGCATTCTCATTTGCAAAAAAAAGTAGTTTGTCCTTACTTATTGAGGAGCATTGCTGGTTTTTTGTGTGTGTGCTAGGGATCGAACTCAGGGCCTTGTGCTTGCTAAGCAAGCACTCTAACCACTGAGCTAAATCTCCAGCCTGCTGTATGTTAAAGAACATTGCCGTATACACACGGGAGTAGTATGGGATTTGGAACCTGTGATCATTAATACTGATTTGTGGACTTCATTGGATTAAGAAACTGCTAATGGATTAGAAAATAATTCTCCTGAAATTGTTTGAATGGGTTATGGAGACATGATCTTTGGTAGGATATGTTGTCTTTAGTCTGTTCCTCCCTTGCCCCATTTCCCTGCTTTGCTTCCAAGCCTTCAAAAATCAAATAGTTTTGTTCCACCACATGCTTCCTCCATGATATTTCTCCCTTGGGCCAGCTGACTATGGACTGAATTCCTTCAAATTTAAGACAAATTAAAATTCTTCTCCTTTAAATTATGGGTGTTGGATTATGTACAGGTACAAAATAACCATGATGAGTGTGATCATTATGTATACAATGTACCAATACATGTTCTTGGTAATAAATAAATAAATAAATAAATAAATAAATAAATAAATAAAGGATGTTGGGTATTGTTTTACAGTGATAGAAAATCTGATTTATACAAAAAAATTGATACTGGGAGGGAGGCTGTTGCTGTGACTGTGCCTGACAATGTGGTTTAGAAGCCTGTGCAAGTAGCTTGAGAAATGTGTTTGGAAAAGTGCTGTATGCAGAGCCTGACTGGTGGTTCTATTCAGAGCTCAGAAGACCAGAATGCTGATAGAAATGCAGACAGTAAAAGTCAGACTCAGGAAGTTTCAGTTGCCAGCAAGGTTTTTATTAGCACTTGGACTAGAGGTCATGTGTGTTATAATTCGGCAAACAATTTGTCTATATTTTATCCTGAGACTTAGTGGGTGACTGAGATTAGGCAGTAGACTACTTGGTATAGTGGATGAACTTTCAAAGTAGCCCAACCTTCAGGTTTGTGGCATGGGTGCTGCTGGCTATGTTTAATCAGATTTATGGTGAGAATTAGGTGGAGGGAAGAGCAGAAAAATTAGAAAAAATAAATTTTGACCCAGAAGGAACCACGTGTAAAGTTGGGACCAAAGGAGGTCCCAATGACTGCTAGGGATTGATGCCATTAACAAGAAACCAGCTATTTTGTGCAGGGGTAAGAAGAAAGATGCCTGGAGGGCATCTCAGGAATCAGCAAGACCCTACCCATTGCAGGATCAAGGATACAAAAGTATCAATCTTTAATTTGAGAAAGTAATCGCTTATATCCCTACTCCAGAAGAGCTTCCTAGGGAATTGGTTCCCCAGGATTCATTTCACCATGTTCAGTCATCTAAGTACCCAGCAGCCGCTGCATCCATGAGTCTGGTTACTCCTTCCATCCACAGCAGACCTTGGCATCATCCATGCGATGCTAGTTTTACCAGCATGAAGAGTGAGAGAGTTTTCAGGTCAGGGAGATGTCCACCAAGATTTCAAAGGACGGACTGGAAGGTCAGGCAAAGAATTACTGATAGGGCAGTCCATGGAGCTGTGTGAAGGAGGCCAAATGTGCAGTGGAGACCTCAGAAAGTTGGAGATGCCAAGAATATAGAAAGAGATTCTGGTATTCTTCCAGTCTTTTCACCTTCTAATGAGTGTTTATTTGCTACTGCTGTTTATGACCTTTTCTTTCATGTGGGTTCATTAATCAGCTATGTGTTGCCAGCCTCAGCTAAGAGAATCAGATTCTTCTGTTTCTAGTCCACGTTCTTCTTATAAGAAACAAAGCAGATGAAGTTACAGCAAAAACCTACAGCCAAATTTTAAATCAGCTTACCCTTATGTATATTTCTTCCTCATTCAGATAAAACTTTTAAGGAAAAAGGTGGGAAGTTCGAAATAATACAGGATGCATTTGTGGTGTCTTCTTCCCTCTTTTCTGAGGCTCAGGACAGAGAGCTACTGGCTTCTTCAAATGGGTCCCCTATGAACAGCTGAGAGAACATGGAGAGGAGATGGAAAAGTGGGGGAATATATAAAAGTAGCAGTATATAGTCACTGAGTCCTTGGGAAGCTTCCTCTAAGCTTTAGCTTGCTCATTACTCAATGAAAGAGGCAGTGAGGGAAAAAAAATAAGCAGAATTAATGTGATGGTGCATTTGAAGTTTCATTCTACCACCTCCTGCATTTCGCCAGTACCGAAAGTTACATCTACTTAACTTAATGATATAAAAAGTTTCCCCCAAATTGTTTTAAATATTCATGTGTGTAACTGTAGAAAACAGAGAAAAACAAGCCAGACTAGTCTGCAAACGACTGTTTTATGAGCTGCTAATAGAAGTAATTTTTGCTTTTTAGTTTTCACATATTTTTGAACCTGGAAATTTGTGCTTAATCTTGCTAAATCCTAGAGGAGTGGCACCTCTCTGGGGTGCACTCAGGTTTCCCCAGTGCACTGTGTGGTCTTTGATCTTAGAGAGAGGGCTAAAATAAGTGCTGAGGGTTCTGAAGTGGGTTCGGCTTTCAGCTACTTCTCGCTTTTTGGTCTTTTCTATACTAAGGTCTTTGCCTCAGGACCTTGTGTCTCCGGTGCCTTTCTTTTGCTTTTCTTTTTCTTCTGGAGACTAAAGTTCTCATTTATATTATAAATCTTGTTCAAGATTTGCCATCTCCCTGATTTTCTTATCTCTCGCAAGATAGACTTAGATACATAGCAACTTTCCTTGAACTTTTCTTCTGTGAGTGTTCGTGATAAATTACAAGTAATGGCCGATGTGTTTATCTTCCGGAATGGTCCTTGAAATTCTTGGAGGAGACACTCTTTCATCAGTGTTAAATGAATTACAAAGTCGATTAAATTTGAAAATTTGTAAGTAGAGTCTATATTAAATCCATCTCTATCTTTTTATATCAGCCCATAAT
Organism: Hystrix cristata; assembly: GCA_004026905.1. Taxonomy (NCBI): domain Eukaryota; kingdom Metazoa; phylum Chordata; class Mammalia; order Rodentia; family Hystricidae; genus Hystrix; species Hystrix cristata. The sequence goes on from PVJO010031914.1 coordinate 7,836, forward strand.
GTGATTGACTGGAGATGCCTATGACTTGGTTTGTATATAGTACTTTAGTGATTGTATCAAGTTACATACAGGTTGGCTTATTCTTTGATCTTTTTAAACAATATTTGTTAAAGTACTGTGTTAAAGACAATTTGCATTAGAATTGTCCGTATAGGTTTTTACAATTATTGGCTTGTCTACCCTAACGGAGGCATCGGAATAACTAGAGATGAATCTTGGAATTTTGCATTTTAACAATACTTTCACGTAATTAGTATGTTAAATAATATCCGAGAACTAATGCTCAAGTATCTTATACTTGACTACATTGAATATCATCAATAGTAACAGTAATAGTTAAGATTTATTGAGTATTTATTAGGTGATTAGGAATACTGTTAAGATATATTACTGTGCTGTAATTTCATGGATATCTGATAATTATAAATTAATATATGTGCCTTCATCCTCTGGCTGTGAAGTATAATTATCCCTTTATTTTCAGGAGATCACAGTGTAACTTGACAGCAGAATTGGAAATTGAATTTGGGAACCTAATTTATTTTCTAGCAGTGATACTAGAGTGACTTGAATGAATAGAAAATTTTATTATTTAACACCCAGCTCCACTATCATTTCATTTTTAAATTATTCTTACTTCATTCAATCTATGTGTCTGCTCCAAAGAAATGACCAGTGACTCACAATTTGCCATTACTCTGTATTTTCCGTGGAGAAGAGACATAGTTTATGGATTTAATGAAATTCAGGATGTGATACCCAAAATAATGAAAGTTGAAGGAATTTGAGGAAATTCCTGCCAAAACAGGAAGTTTCTCTGATCTTCTCGTATTTCCTCCCTGAAGCATAACATAAAACCTGAGAAGGATTTTATGGTCTTCCTCTGAAGCAAGAATAAGACCCTCGTGTAAGTGATACACTCTCTAAGCCTGGAGGAGAAGAGCATTCTTTTTTAAAGTTTTTAAAATTTGTATCAGTGTATGTTCTCAGTACATAATGATTACATTCATCTTGGGGGGTTGGTGAAAGGAATATTCTTATCTCTGAAGCGTTTCATTTCTAAAGTCAGAAGGATCTGAACAAATAACCTTGCTAAGTTTCCCTCTGTTCATTACCATTAGCTCATCTACATTTTGTTCTATTATGTTTCTCCATTACTATCCACTCTTCTTTAAAACTACTAGACAAATTCTATCTTTAACCATTTCTTAGGGTCTTTGTGTCTGTATGAAAGCTTCTGGATCAGGTCAGACATATCAAATAAACTTATGTGCTTTTCTGAAGAGAATAAGGGATGAGTGGAGGGAGGGACAGGAAAGAAGATGAAAAAAGAAGTTAAGACGTGTTATGTACACGTACCAACTTCTCACAAGGAATGTAAACATTATGTACTAATAAACTAAATAATAAAAAATGTGCTAATAAGCTAAAATAACAAAAAATGTGATAATAAGTTAAAAAAATAAAAAAATTCCAAAGCAAAAAATATGATATGCTTTTCTATTGTTAATCTGTCTTTTGTTATAAGAGCAACAGCCATGAATACAAGATGCATGAAGGAAAAATACTTTTTCTGATACTTTCAATAAATTATTCTTGGTTAGTGACACACATTTACCATTGATAACTGAAGTGTGAAATTATTCACTTACACAGATGGATCTACTGAGCAGCCAGAGGCAGAACATTGACAATAGCTTTCTTCCCCTTACATGGTCCTCTTCTCGTTGCATTCTTTTATTTTAATTTCATGTTTCTTTTTATTTTTCAGTAATTTTTATTCAAAATGTATATGAGTAATATATGTATGTATATATGTGCCTATTATAAAAATTACTTAATTTTAATTGTTTTAAGATTTGATAAAATGGTACAGGTTGAGTATCCCTTACCTGAAATGTTTAGGACCACAAGTGCTCCAGATTTTGGAGTTTTTCTAATTTTGGAATATTTGCATAGACTTTCCTAGTTGGGCATCTCTAAAAATTTGAAATTGAATTCAAAATGAAAAATGTTCTAAAAATCTAAAATGTTTTAGCAGCAAGTTTCGGATTTTAGAACATTTTGCATTTTAGGTTTTTATATTAAGGATGTTCTATCTGCATCAGCCTCATAAAATTTATTATTGACTTAATATCATATTATTGTAGGTATCTATTGTCCCCCCCCTTCCTCTCCCTCACCGTCTCCTTCTCCTTCTCTGCTCTTTCTCTCTTTTTCCAGCACTGAGATTTGAACTTAGGGCACTGAGGATTTGAGATTCAGTGTCAGGGTTGAACTCCCACTGAACTTCATCCCCAGCCCTATTTTTATTTTTTATTTTGAGATTGTGTCTTGATGAGTCTGTAAGTTTCCCAGGCTCGGCTTGAACTTGTGAGCTTCTTGGCTCAGCCTCATAGTGATGGGATGATAGGAATGCATTGCGATACTTGAAAAGTTCACTTATTTTTAATGATGTGTAATAGCATATTATTAGTGTAATAGCATGTTTAAGTATACCAAAATTTTGATTCCATAGGCATTTTTAATATGTACAGAATTATTCCATATATCTATGTATATATATATGTACATATACATATATATCCCATTTTCTTGACTCCCTATGCATATGTGCAAGAATTTCTCATATATACCTAACAAACATAAGTAAGTCTGGTCAAGTATTAATTATCTAAAACACTACTAATAATTATTATGTTGGGAATGAAATTTTAGCACCAAATAAAATGTTTTATTTTATAAGAAAAGTGATAGCTAATATATTTCTGTGTGCTAGAAATTCTTCAAAGTGTATATATATATATATATATATTCTGGGGCATAAAGTACACATATCTTCAAATTTATTCACTAATTGCACACCACTTTTCTGCCAGCAACATAAAAGGCACCATGTTTGTTTTGTCTATTTGTCTTAGTAAAGTTTAACTGTAATCAGGATCTCCAAATTCTCCAAAAATGGTAAGAACTGACAACTTTAATTCTAATCATTCTTCTCCATATTACATGTAATTATTGCTTACATTTTTGGGAATTTTCTCAGAATATTTCTGCTATGCTACTAACGCATAATGGCAGAGCAGCATACTTATGAACATAGGTTCAAATATCAGGTCTAAAACAAAAAATATCAGATCTACTATTTACCAGCTGTGATTTCTTAAGCAAGATATTTAGTCTATTGCAGCCTAGTTTCTTCATATGTAAGTCATCCTACTATTAGAAAGTATCTCATAGGAAAATAAAATATCTCTCTATATGCATACATATTTATATTTTTATATATGCACTTTATAGAACTTTTAACACATAGAAATGTATTAGCTATCACTTATATTTTATTTGATGCTAAATTTTGATTCCCAACATAGTAATTATTATTAATTGTCTTAGCCAATTAATGCTTGATTAGATTTACTTATGCTTGTTGATTTCTCTGCTTACCACTGCTTCTTGCATCCTATACCTTCATTAACATAAAATTCTAAAGTTCTTTCTGAATTATCTTCTAATCATTTCTTTGATAACTATTTGTGAGTGTAATTTTTTAAAAACTGAAAATGTTTTTCTTCTACTTTGCTTCTGTATTGTGATACGTTTATGTAGAATTTTAGACTGAATATTTCGACTCAGCACTTGGAAGATGCAGTGTCTCCTTCCTATGTCATTAGTAATGAGGAGTATTCTAGCAATCTGTTTTTGCTTACTTGAAGATAATCCTGTCTTTTTTCTCTGGATGACTTTAGGTTGTTTTCTGCATTTTTCTAAGTGGAAATTTCAAAATATTGTGTATCATGTATATTTTTAAATATAAGGCTTTACGTGTTTTATTAATTTTAGATACTTTCAGGAGAGTGTGAGATTTTTACCCCACAAACTGGCAACAGCATGCTGAAGTTACAGTAGGGGAGAGAGGTTCCATGGGCAGGTTGTAGAGAAGTTTTTGGGCAGTTGCAGAGAAAAGTAAAGTAGTTCTTTCAAAGAGTATGTGTCTGCAGATTCTGGTTAGAGTCTTATTGTCTTGCTGCTGTCCATCAGTGGTTCTACTTCAAACATTCAAATGATTATTCTTTACAGTAGGCTGAATGGAAAGACTCAAAAGGGCATGTTCATGTTCTATTCCCTTAGAGCCTGTATATACATATATATTACTTAATATTACAAAATATATGATCATGTTAAGGATCTTGAAAGGAAAATCTTGTTGTGAGTGGGCTGTAATTGCAATTATGTGGTTTTTGTTTGTTGAAGTGCTGAGTATTGAACATAGCACCTTTGCACACAGCTACATTGCTAGCTTTCTCAAAAATTATTATTTTTTTATTTTGAGACAAGATCTTGCTAAGTCTGTAAGTTGCCCAGGCCCGGCTGAAATTTGTAATTCTCCTGCCCCAGCCTCCCAGAATGTTGGGATTACAGGCATGTACCACATGTCTTCTTTTAACGCAGAGGCAGAGGCGAGGAGGCGGTATGATCACAGAGTAATATGGCCACACACCGAGGACCACCTAGGTCTGCAAACTTAGAGCCTTCCAAGGGGCAATGGCCACAGAGAAATTTGATTTAATATTTCTGGTCTTCAGAAATGTGAGAGAATGCATTTCTGTTAAACCACCAATTTTGAAGGTTTTTTTTTTTTTTTATTGAAGCAATAGGAAAATAACAGAGATAGCCTATCTTAAATATTTGGGGACTAGGTTTTCTATTTCTCTCAAAGTTTTTCAGCATTTCAGCATTATTCCTTGCATTTCGAATGCAACCTGGTCCTGCTGAGTGAGTCTAGAGAACGGGATGAAATGTGGGTTGGGAAGAACCTACCACGAGTTAGTTCGACAGTAGTTCCGACTGACATCAGGGGGCTGGGTTGACATGGTAGAGATGTCTCTGACCCACATTCACACACAAAGAGTTCAATTCCACTGCGCAGCTAGAAATTTTGTGTTGAAAAGATGAGCTGCTTTGGGAGCTAGAGAGGTAAATGGGTGTCATAGCAAGAGGAATGGGACACGGGGCACTATACACATTTCATTCTATAATTTGCTCAAGGCTTGGGCATTTTAATTGCCGCAGACCTGTATTTGGAGATTCTGATATCAGTGTTTTCTGTCAAGACATTACTCAGACTTTCATAGTTACAGCAGAAAAAAAATGTCTACAGCTTCTTTAACTAGAGAGGTGGGTACAGGGCTGCCTGTCATTATGTGATTATGTCTTATATGAGTTCATAAATAATCATACATATCTTCTGATTATGTAATATAATTTTTTTTAAAAATGCCCTTTACCAACCAAAGAACTTCAATTGAAACTGATGATAATCGCTACTCCTTTTAGAAAAATAACCCACTGCCCTTAAATATGTTGCATGTTGTATGTATTTAAGTGATATTTGCCAACAGGTCTATATAAGTAATATTGAATAATAATATCCTACATCCTCTGTCACTGAAAATCCCAGATGTGGGTTGGCGCTGCCACTTCAATTTCTGATTTTGGAATATTTCCCTGGCCCGCTTCTATAGTTATTCGGACAGGATCCCAGATAGGCTTTAAGTGAGCACCATGTGGAACCAATTCACGAACTGTAAGCATGACTTATCTATAGAAGCAAATGGGTTTTCATGGGGAAGCTGCACTATTTTTTAAAGGGTATTATCATAGTACCTCTATCATGTTCCATGCAGCATATCCTGGAGTAATTAGACATGAATAAATAACTGTGCATGATTTTATCGACACATTTTAAGTATGAAAGAAAAACGAACAAATAAGGTGGCACATAATAGGTATTTAATGCATGATGATATATTTTGATCAGCCAGCATTGGCCAAAATCCACGTCAGGAGGCCTAGGATATTTTCAAGGTAGAAAAGACATAAGCAGGTGTTTTAGTTACTTTTCTCTCGTTGTTGGGACAGAATACTCGACACCCAAAGTTAGG
>PVJO010031915.1:0-13786 GCA_004026905.1 Hystrix cristata
TCTTCTTTCTTGTTCTGTTTGCACATTCTTGGGGCAGGATGTCCTTGCCCTCCTTGTACAATTCTGGAACAAACAACTTCCCGATACCGGGTTGTGACAGAACAGACATAACATGGAACATTCTTTACTGACCACCCAGTCCTGACCACCCAGTAATTGAGGTCGAGCTGCTCTATCATTAAACTGCTGCTCTTTCACTCCCACTTGGTTTCTGTTTCCTTACTATGATCCTTGATCCCTTAGCAAGATCTATTTAAATCTGGTTCCCATGTGGTCTCTGTACTGTGGGGAATTACTGGGGAAAGTATGAGTACACAAATTACGCGTAGGGAACTTTAAGAGAGAAAAGTTTTGCCTACTGCAGCTTGAGTGGGCATAAAGAGTAAATGACTCCAAAGAGATAGTGAACCATAAGAAAAAGAGTTGAGTTTATTGAAAGAGTCTTTTCCTCTATTGACATGATTGAAGGATCTAGGATCTGACTCCTTTTCATCCAAGGAATCAGCGGCTTTCCTTGTGATGTCCATTAGTTCTCTTTTTTTTTCATTAGTTCTCAAAACTCCTTCTCTTTTACATCAAATTACCAAGAACCCCAATACCCTCAAAACCAAATTCTTCCTACAGTAGACATGATGATCAGAGGAGGAATGAAAACAGTGTGTTCCACAGATGAGTGAATGTAAGTTTAAAAACAGCTTTGAGAGAAGGAAGAGATGAGCTAGAGGACACACATAAGCTAGAATATTTTTCCATTATTGTTTTATTCTTTTACTTTATTCCCAGACATTTTGCAAATGGAAGTTGTTGCTCAAACAAAGCAGTGTAAGTAAGCAGAGACTTGTGTATCTCTTTGGTTTATTGAAGGCTTATGTTTTAAGCACTTTCTTCTTCTGACACACCAGAAGGAAATTACTGGATTCAGGAGTTTGATTTGGACTACATGGTTTTCCAAGGATCACACTTCCCACCACCACAGTTGTGAGAGGGCCAAAGAATTAAACATCGTGAACCTATATTGCTTCTGTCTTCCCTAAAGTGCTATCGTGTGGAGGGTGAAACTAACACACATTAGTCAGAACAACCAGTAAACGCCTTTTAGTCCCATATCTATCCCAGACAAATGAGAACATGGATAAAAACAAGAGACTCCAAAAGAAGTAATTTTGAATGCCTCAAGTTCAAACAAAACTTCCCAACCATTTTCTCCTAAGAGAGGATAGAAAAGAAATGGCACATTTGATAAGGGTCGGCCAGCCAGGCTCCTGTGATGACAGCATTCTGGGAGTATTAATATATACCAGGAGCTGTAAACACTTGCAAAAATGTACATAAATTCCTTGACATAGTACACTAGCTCACACCATCTGCCACTTTCAGCATCATGGACTGCATACTTGAAATCCTTATTATTCACTTTCTCTTAACAAGGAGTTGAGTTCCAAGCTTATTTTTGAAAATCTGCCACCAGAGAAGATCCTTAGAATTGCTCTTCTGGTGGCCTTAAGGTATCAAAGATGAACAGACATCTACTAAAGAATGAGAAAAACTTCAAAATCTCTTGTGTTAGTCCAGTTTGGCTATTAAATTGAGTTTTTCTTATACTGAGGTTGTTCGCACAGCAGACAGGCTATTCCCACATACATATGTAAACAGCTTGCAAATATTGATTGACATGCTGGGGCGGGGGCGTTGTACAGTACAGGATCCCTACACATAAACCAGCTACCCTTTGTTAAAAACTCCAGATCTAGGCAACTCCAAGACTCACTGTTTCAGCACTGGAGAAGAGAATAAGCCACTGTGAGAATTCCTAAGGTCTGATGCTACATTGTATTTCCTAGGAAATCTGAAACACTTTTCAAGGAAAATTTTGCTTATACAAAATTTTTGCCTCGCACCGACAGAGCCTATCTCTAGTCTTTAAAGCCAAGTCACCTTTGACATTCTTTCCAAGTCCACGGAAAACCAACCACCTTGGCAGCCTGGTGGGAATGTGTATGAAGAAACTTAATCATAGTGGGTACATAAGTCTTAGAGGTAGACTCTCCAACTTACAGTGGATTTTTTTGTTGTTTCCCCAGGGCAAAGTCCTCTCAGCCACATTTTGCCATATGATCAGCTTTTAGGCTGAAATAACAAGATTTTCTAAAAGGAAGGTAAAGATCATTCCAATTAAAAAAAGAGTACCATATTTACTATATGTACTCCATAGACTCAAGAGAGATAAGAACTAGAACAAGACACTGGTATCCAACAGACTTTTCCTTATAAAAGGAGATGTTTGTCCCACCCTTGATGGAAAGGTCTTTGGGGTCACTCTGGCCAAACGCACTGATTTGAACACTATATTCTATTAGTTGGTTCCTAGATCTGTTCACTGTAGAATAAAATTGTTTCTCATAAAGTCTGTAATGAATCTCTAGGCAGAAGAGTCTTGTGGTTTCAGCAGCAAACCAGATCTCAGCTGGACTGCATCCAGCATTGGAGACCAGAATTTGCCCTGCTAACAAGCAATTCCAAAAGCTCAAAGGCTGAAAGCAGCAGACTTCATGACTCACATATACATCCATCCTGGATCAGGAGGGGAGCTCAACTCATTGTAATCATTCAGAGATGCAGGCAATGGAGCAGCCACCATCCCTGGTCAGTCTTCCTCCAAAAAGGAAATATTCCAGTCCAGAAAAGACTAATATTTCTTTCCCTCACAACTCATTGACCTGAATTGGCTGCATGGACCCAGCCAACCATTGGGGGAGCAGGAAGCGCAATTCTACTCCAGACCTAGAATGCGGAAAACTAGAAACATTTGGTAAGGACAGCTAAGGACTGCTCTGTTCATTGAAGATGTGACTCTGTTCTGTGCTATTTTCTCTAGTGGTCTTAAAATTCATATAGCAGTTCATTTCACCAGATCCTGTTAACTCACTGCCACAGTATAAAATGTCGCTGGGCGGACAGGCTGTCCCGAGTAATAGAAAAGCATTACTGCCCAAATGAAACGTTGCTCCTTGTAGATGTCTCTTCATCGTCTGTTTAATTTGTAGGCAATGAGCTTTCCAGAATTCTTATCTTATAGTCTCTATTCTTGACTCTGATTCTCATGCATTTCCCTCAGAACTTCTCTATTTTTCCTTCCCGTCCAAGAATTGATATTTTATTCAGGTGGGACATAACATTTATCTCAAGAGTATTATCACATAAATCATAGAGCACAGCAATGGGAAGGATAGACTTAAAAAATGAGAAGCATTCCTTCATTTTACAAAGAAAACTAAGTCTCAAGAAAGAAAAGTTATTTTTCAAAATCACAATCAACTTCTTGACTATTAGCCCATTTCACTTTCTACCTGTGTGTCACCCTGCAGGAACCAAAAAAGAGATTTATTTTGCCCAATAAGCCTAGAAAATTTTAAACAGGAAGTAGTACAATGAAACAGGGGAGGGAGGGAAGACAGAAATTGAAGATCAGTGACATTTAAGAAGAAAAATTGGGGACGCTCTTCCATACTCAAGATTTCTAAAAGTTGTGTTTTAGGAAGCTAATGACTGAACTTCTCCATCTTCCTTCTTCAAAGACATGAGTCCTACCACATCACCCTGTGAACCCATTTCACTGAGCATTTAATATGTCTGGGCCAGCAAGGAAATGATCACTGAATCATTATTTCTGAAGGTAAAAGGAAAAACTGGGGGCTTCTAGGTATCGAGTACATGCTTACTATAGGCTTTTTCCCTGTGAACAGTGTTTCGCTGAGAGGGATATTCTTTTTTATATTCATAAAACCAGTACCAAAGTCAAACGATAAATAATAACTTTAGCTTCAGCCACTCACCTTTTCACAAACACAAACTGCACTCTAAATGCTCTTCCTGTTCTCGATACATATTTATAGTAAATATCAGTCATAAAGAACATCTACATAATCTTTGAGAAGGTTACAGTCACGCAAAAAGCAATACTAAACTGGAGAATCAGCGATAAAGGCAGTGTGAACTCTAGGTCATAATTTGAAAGCTAACCCTGTAATTTATCTAATGATATAATCCTCCATTTCCCGATTACCAGTATATACATTCTGGCTTTCCACGGATGGAACGAATCATTTTAGAGAAGCAACAAAAGTGCGTTTGTCAGTTAAAGCAGCTGTTAATACTAATTGTACTTTAGAATTCTCACTAGCAACAGTGTTAGAGACCCTAATTAGTATACCAGCGTTCACAGAGATACAGGAAACCTGAGGTGTTACCAACACCAATCTAATAACCAGTCTAGTTGTGATGGAGACAGGCTCAGTGAAAGAATTTTAAGTACCATACAGAAAATAAAAGTATTTTTCTGTCTCCTGTTGCAATGGGAATGAGACGAGCTTACCTGGACTATGGAGCTGTGGTTGGAGGCACATAAAGCCCCCGAAAGGACAATGTTACTTTCCAAATGAAAGAGCCTTCCACGTGCTGTCAGTCTGGGTGAACACAGGACATTGGGGTGAAAGCAGTAAGGAGTTCAGCCTGGAAGTGCTCATGTTCTTGGTCAAACTGCAGAGTTGCAAGGCGGCTTCCAAAGATCTACTTTTATTTCTCATCTAAGAGGTAGATTTTTAGAGAAGAGGAAGGAAGTTGATAGTTAATGACCTGTGTTCGGTCTGGCATTTTGGCACGTGCCTATAGTCTCTGCTGCTTGGGAGGCTGAGGCAGGTGGAATGTCTTGACCCCAGAGTTTGGGGGCAGCCGGGGCCACATGACAAGACTCAAAAAAAGAGTCACCATGAAAAGGAAGGTACTCACACTTGTAAATAGGTGATTATTCACATGTGTGACAGAAAACACACATACACACTTTCATCCGAGATGCTGTTTTACCAGACCACACCCTGCAGAGGGGCACGGACACAACTTTCAAGACTTCCTCTCAATGCCGTCGGCACACAGGTCAGAGGGCCAAGAGACTGCTGCAGAAGGTAAAGAAAACTCTCTTCACAAATTTTGAATTTATATCAAGAATTTTGTACATTTGGGAACAGAGACAAATAAAGAGGAATTTGTTTTATCTATTCATATTATTTTTAGATTCCTGTGCTTCTCTGGCCTCTACCCACTACATCTACCACAAAACATTTTCCTGTACAGACGATCAGAGACGTGCTACAGAAATCCATTCATACATGCAATCATGCTTTTAACAGGTGAGACCTAACTGATCTCTTCTCTCGGCTGGTAGGCTCAGGAATCAACAATATAGTCAACCTTTAGTACTTGGATGGACCACAAGATGCCAGGGGAAGGATTAGAGTCTTGACCAGTGGTAAGATTCAATCAGGAGATCTTACTGGAAGTGGTTATTTTTCTCAGTGGTGAGAACCATTCATTTTATTGCTCCTTGCCACTGTTCCCCCCGCTTTTAAAACAGGGTTGAGTTAGTGCCCCTAGTCCCAAAGAGAATGCAAAAGAGAAGAAAAGATATGAATTCTCTTGGAGACAGGAAAAGGCAGGAAGTTTTTTTTAAGAAGGTTGAGCAGATGAATGGATTAAGAAGATGGTATTTACACACAAGGGAGTACTATGCCACAAAGAAAGATAAACTTGAGTCATCTATAGGAAAATGGGTGCACCATGAGAGCATAATGTTAGTAAAATAAGTCAGACACACAAGCTTAAATATCACATGGTTTCTCTTATATGAGAAACCCAAAGTAGAAATTAAGAGCAAAATAAAAGATAATAGGAAGTAGGGAGACTGATCTTTCTCAAGGAGGAAAGAGATTAAAACAAAAAGAGAGAGAGAGAAGGGGTAAAAAAAAGAAAAAAGAGGAAAGGGATGAAGAGATAGAGGGGAGAGAGAAAGGGAATGAGAAAAAAGGAATCAAGATGTGCTACGTACAGTTACCAACTCTACACAAGCAATGTAAACATTGTGTGCTAAAAACATGTACTAATTTAAAAATCATAAAAAAAATAACAAAAAAGGGTTGAGAAGGACAAGTGAGAGGGAAGAAAAGGGGATAGCAGGCAGGGAGGGAGGAGGGCAGGAGGGAAAAAGATGTGTCCACTTAGAACCTACACACCTCCTTCTAGCCCACACTCGATGCATCTTAACAGCCCCCAATCTCCCATGGAAGATACTCGCATATGAATGTGTTTAACAGAGGCTTAGTGGTGTATGAAATGCAAGCACAATGGTGTGGGAGGGAGGACAGACCATGAGCTGGGAGCCAAGGAATGGCTCTCCTGAGGCAAAAGTCTAAGGAGTCCAAGAATTCTAAATTCAAACCTGGCTTGCCAGGTAGTCAGGAAAATGTATAGGATCCAGCATGCTTTGCATAACATTATATTAGCCTAATATATAAATTTCAAGTATTTAGATATATAGAACATGGGTCTCCATTTACACCTTTGCCAATGTTAACAACGGGCCCAGACTCCAAGGTCAATGACGTTTGGGAAACATTGGAACAAATACAGTTAAACAGATCACTTTTAGTGCAGGATATCTAGAGCCTTAAATATGCATCATGCATTATGCATATCTAAGAAGGGATTCTGCCATATTTCTTTCACTCCAAAATACACATTTTTTTCCCATTTTAACATTTCTGAAATCAGAATGCATCTTACTATTGTCAAACAGCTGTGCCTGAACATATGCCCTGAAACTTACACCACGGGAGTCTATGGCTTGGAAGGAAATCCCAGAGAAAACAGGGAAGCATGTTTTTAAGAAACGTGGCATCGCCCAAACTCTTGATGACATAGAGGGAGGTACCATGCACAAAAACACGAACATCAATGCCTTAGAGTCAAAATCATGATCCAGAAGAGTTGAACACAACATAAAGAAACTTAAACCATTTAATTTGCTTACATTTTCTTTTTTATGTATGCCCAAAAGTGGTTATGATAAAATAATTTATCTACATAAAAATTATAAAACTCTCTCACGAAGTATAAAATAAAAATTTTAAGCATTCAGAAAGAGTTCCTTCATTATTAAGTTGAGAGGAGTTTATCTTTCTTGTTGAATATAAACTAATAATCTGTGTTTATTGAATGGCAGTTTATCTTCCACCACAACAGTAGGCAAAGTTTCCCAAATTTTTTTAGGAGGGGTGCTGAGGATCAAACTCAGGGCCTTGCACTTACCAGGCAAGCGCTCTACCACTGGAGCTAAATCCCCAGCCCCTCCCAGATGTTTTTGAATGGGGAAGTCTTTTTTATCCAAATCATTACATGAGAAGATCATATTCTAGAGCAGGTTTTGAGAAGGTTACATTAAGTTACAGATTTCTGAAACATGGGGGTTGGACAGGGCTTCAAGGTGTAGACAGATAGTCAAACATAAACAGTGAGAGTGGCCTCAACTACTGAGCCCACACGGGTGGCTGAGGTCGGCTAAGCTGTGCCAGCTGTTTTTCTCTGATAAAAGGAGGTGGACCATGGTATGAGAAGGGCTCAGCCAATTAAAAGAGGACCCTAAGTAGAAAGGTGACCACAGACTAACCACGAAGTAACAGTAGACATTTTTCATCCAACACAACATGCACACTGACTGCCCCGGGTGTCCTCGGGTAGACCTGTCCTTATTACGGCATACTTAAGGCCTCATCCATATACACTATATCTCATACATGCCATTATTACCGACAAACAATGGAAAAACGCACACAGAACTCAAAATTTAAAACAAGGCAAAGGTAAATCATAAATATCCAAGAATAGGGCATAAAACACCCCCCAAAAAATATAATAAAAATTTTAAAAACAGGGGTTGGGGATTTAGCTCAAGCGGTAGAGTGCTTGCCTAGTAAGCACAAGGCCCTGAGTTCAATCCCCAGCACCCAAAAAATAAAAAATAAAAATCAGAACAAAGAACTCATCATCACTCTCACTCTGGTGGTGTCCTGGCTTGTCTGTTGGGCATATCCTACTTTACAATAAACTGTTTCCTCACTTGCACATGGTCTCTCACCATTTGTGAGGTGGTACAGAAAATTCTTCTCCTCGGGTTACTGAAAAACAAAAAAAAATAGGTGACACTTTGGTGCTGAAACCAGGGAAGCTCAGAAAGCTCCAGAAGCTCAGGAATCCAGGATCCAAAATCTGGAAAGCCTCACCTCATGTAAGGTCTGGTAAGTGGAGATGACATCCTGCTCTCTGCTCTCTGAGGATCCTTTTCTCTTTCAGTCTCACACACTATTCTGAATCTTCTGGGCTCAATACAACTCCTATACATCTGATAGGTTTATGTTTCATGTTTGAACAACAAAAGGATAAAATGTCTTTGTCACACAGTCTTTTCCTGAACTCTAAATGCTTTGCCCTGGTTCAGTCTGAGTTCTGGTGGTCCTGGCTATAATTCCTTGTCTCCCTTCTAAGTCGTATTCTTCCTGTCATTCTATATCTTCTTCTACCACTCCCACCAACTAAATTGCTCTCCTAGCCTCCTGAAAGTCAGATAAACTGGTGCTTTTAGACAAAGGCTGTAACTTTTATTTCTAAGGTTGATGGGACAAATCTTGGATGACTGATCATTTTTTAGGTTCCAAATTGAGTTGAATTTTTTTTTGTTTAACTAGTATGCTTAAAACATTTCTTATACATTAGATAGTTCTTAAACCGCAGTTACAGGCTTCATTTGCTCTTCCGCTGCTCCTACTTGAGCTAAGATAGAGATGCTACTCAAGGCCACTTCGAGGTCTGTCGGTCAGCCAGTTCTAAGCCAAATGTAAACATCTGTAAGTCTACTCTGAGACCAAAAGAATATACTAGGGATATTTTACAATCCAAGTGGCTACCAGGCTTGTCACACACCCAAAAACAATAATAAGATAAAAAATTGTAAATATTACAATATAAAGATATATTTTGAATGTGGAAAAGATTTTATGTGATAAGGTTTTGCCCTATTAGGATTAAAAAACAGATGATGAAACATCTCCTCACAACCCTTTGATAGCAATTCTGTCCTAACATTCAATATACACCCTCTGAAAGAGTCAGGACAAAACCCACGCTACGACACTGGTAGACCAGTTGACAGAAATTGTATCCAACTGACAAAATACCCATGCTCAAGGTAAGAATACCCTCTTTGCAAGATCCGACTTTACTACAGGGCCTAGGTTACCTGGCCTTCATTCAGACAAAAATTCAAACAAAAACAGAGTCTTATCCCCATCCTCCGCTGGCTGGGCACTTCCTGACTGTCACCACTGGGACAGGGGTGGGAAAAGGCTTCCTCTGTTGTTGTTACAGAATTCTGAAATATGGGGGTTGGCTAGGACTTCAAAAGACTCAAACCCTCATTTTAGGGAAGCCTTCTAATGATGCTTATAATGATCTGTATCATAATAGATTTTATAATATCAATAAAAGAGGAGTAAATCATCAAAAATAAGAATTCTAATGTGCACAACTAATAACAGAGCTTCTACATATATAAAACAAAAAATGAAGAACTTAAAATAGAAATAGACAAATTTACTACAATTATAGTTTGAGGTCTCAACAGTCACCTCTCAGAAACTGATAGAGTAATGAGAAAATCAATAAGAATATGCCCAGACGCCCACAAATGCATGTGCACAACTCTTCAGAGAGGCACAACTCGAATCTGGGGTCTGCCACTGTAACGACAGAAACTCTCAGAGTGTTGCTCAATCCAGTGTACAGCCAAGTGAAAGGTGTTTTACATACATCTCAGCTCAGAAGAAGTAAACTATTCACGAGTCATTAAGCACCTGCTCTCCTCTACCCAAAGTATATGGAAAAGCTAACAGGAACTTTCAGGGAGAGCTTGACTTCAAATGACTAAAATATGTGTGGCCCCCTTCATGGGCAAAATAACCCACTCGGGACATATAGGGAGTAAAAAATTCATCTTGCTCTTCTGGTATCCTTTATCCCTGCAGAATGCTAAATGTGTGCTAGTTAATTCCCCAAGTAGTGGATGTATGTAGCACAGCAATGGGTCAAGCTTCCTTGTATCTGGATCCATGCGAGTTTCCCTCCCACAATGCCTACTTCATGGGTCATGTGACTTTCTTTGTCCAGGGGCACTTCAGCAAGCATGCCACAGTGACAGCTTCGAATGGTACTTGCATATTGGGACTTATTCTCTCTTTTGCAGATTTTGGAACCAGCCATCATGTCAAAAAGCCCAGATCAGGCTTCTGGAGATGTGTGAGCCGCTGACAGCCAGTGGCAAACACCAGGCATGTGAGTTAGGCCAGCTTAGACAGCCAGCTCCGGAAGTAACCCCGGACAACACTGGCAGAAGCCTACCCCAAAATACTGACCCACAGAACTGTGAGCAAGAAAAATGGTTACATTTAGGGGTAGTTTTCTGGGGTGTAAGAGCACGGAGCACCCAGCCACGTCTGCACCAAAAGAAAAAAGGGAAAGTAGTAACCACTCCGGTTACTCAACAGAGAAACAGAAACTGTTTCAATAAATAACATAGTCCCTCTTGCAGGCCCACAAATCCACGTTAATAAAAACGCACGTGCTGGAATTCCTCTGATGCCCTCCTAAGCAGAACTTTTGGTTAGGAAAAGAAAAAGAAACTTAATTTGAAGCTTTAATAACTTCCCAATTAGGTTGTTTCTGTTAGCATTAATATTTAATCATGACATTACTGTGCCTATTTTAGAATTGAACTGAAATTAAGTAAAAATGTTTGATCATAAATAATTTCATTATTAAAGATAATCTTTGTTATGTATGTTCCAGGGCCTATCTTTTATTAAGTTTACTTTTCATGTTGACATTTTTAAGAGCATAATTGTATGTTTTTGTTCTTGGTAATATTGTTACCATATATTAATTATGGCCTCATGCCAGGAACACTAGCAATGAAATTCTTTCAGTTTTCTATGTTAAAAGCTGGCAATGGGCTCACTCCTTCACAACTAACAACTAGAAAAATAAACTATAACTTCTAAATTCACTCCTGAATTATTTTCTCTCCTTCATAATTTGTCCATAAGAACTACTAGTCTTGGTGTATGAAAAAATCAGGGTAAACAAGAAGGACAATTATCTTTGTGCTTTTTCCAGAAGTTTCTTGGTGGTCACAATCACTAAAGGAAGGGTGATATGACAGGCAGAATAATGATGGGTCCTGAGAGGTTTCCACATCCTAATCCTGGGAATTTATAAGTTTGTTACTTTACATAGCAAAACAGATTTTGCAGATGAGGTTGAATATTTACAGATGGGGAGAAAATTCTACATTATCTGGGTGGGTCCAATATAATCAAGAGTCTTCAAAAGCAGAAGAGGGAGGCAGGAGAGAATCAGAAAAGATGTTACAACCAAAGGAGAGTTGGAGTGGCACATGAGATGGACGCAGGCACTACTGCTGACTTCGAAGTTGGAAGAAAGGACAATGTATCATGGAATAGGGGCAGCTCTAGATGCTGGAAAAGGTGAGGAAACTGAACCTCCCCCAGGGCTTCCAGAAATGAATGCATCCCATGTGACACCTGGATTTTAGCCCCATGAGACCCAGGTCAGTCTTTGACTCACAGAACTGTAAGATGACAGGTTTGTGCTGTTTCAATAAACAGAGCCTGTGGGAATTTGTCACAGCAGCTGCTGGAAGCTGCTACAGGTAGCATCTCCTAGAACACCTCACTCTGAACCCTGGCAATCCCACTTATGGGCTGTGTAAGGGAGAGAAAGCTATTTAATCTCTCTGAGTTTCCATTTTCTCATCTGTGAAATGAGGATAATATGGTTATGTCGTAAGGTTATTGGGATAATTAAATAAGATAATTGATGCAACACTCTTAGCCCTGTGCCTGGCACTTATTAAACACTTGTTAAAGGTCTGTTATTGTCATCATCATCAAACTCCATTGTGGAAGACAGTGTTGTTATTCACACTTCCTTGAGCCTTTGCCTACTAGAGGACCCGACTGCCTGCCCTTTGCAAGTGACTTGCGCAGCCGGCTTGGGGCTGGTGTGCACTTTTTGTCCCGTTGGCAGACTTGGCCGTGGGACTCCTCCGTCAACAAATTAAGAGCAGACAGCTTCCAAGGAGAAGCTCCTACAGCAAGTGTACAGTTTAGCTGTGCTTCTTCTTTTCTCTTTGTGAGGAAAAAGACGTTTCTCAAATCAGGGCTTCTCCTTCCACCTGAGGCCTTTCTGAGAAAACACAGAGCCCAGGGTAGCAGTGCATCACACGAGATGTGAAAGTTTATTAGTGTAAGTCACAGAGCCGTGGAAGTTGTTTATTTTCACAGTAAAGTTGACAAACACTCTTGTTGTATTGGTCAGCTTCACCATTACTGGGACAAAACACTAGGGACAAAAATGGACCAACTCGGGACTGGGTATTTAGCTCAGCGTTTAGTTTAGAGTGCTTGCCAAGAAAGCACAAGTCCCTGTGTTCAATTCCAAGCACAAAATAAAAACCTAAAAATGGACCAACTCACAACATACACACACACACACACACACACACACACACACACACACACACCCCTGAGCACCATGTAAAAGAAATACATTTTAATCACAGATAGCCTGACACTCATACTGGTATTCTGTGACCCTCAACTCCCTAATGATAGCTAACTGAGCCATGGATGAACATTTGGCCTTTGGCCAATATAACCCTTTTCCAAGAAATTTGGAATTGCGACCTAGAGGCAACCAGAGATGATCTCTTCCTATACCTAGAGCTATGGAACTGGGGAAGAGGAGGAAATTTTAAGAATTACGGCCTGATCATCTTTGACTCTGATGCTGGTGAAGCAGAACAAGTCTACAAGGAAAGAAGAAGAGAGAGGTGGGAGGAAAGAGGACTTCCTGAGTTCCTCGTGATCTTCCAGTTCCTGGCCTTGATTCACCTGAGGCCCTTTGGCTGTATGAGACATGTCAGCTTCCTTTTCATAAATAAGATCAAGTTGGTTTCCAGAACCTCAAACCAAAAGCAACTTGGTCTAAATGAAGTTCAAAGGCTGGAGTCTTGCCACCAGGAGGTCTACAAGAAAATTCATCAGTGAGAATCCTGGAAGCCCTGAGGAATCAGTCTGCACACAGAGAGGACCCCCCTTGCCTGGCCCTGCGTCTGCACCACAGCCCCTGTTGGTGCAGAGGATACGACCCTGTGTTTGTCACCTACTGAGTTCTTCCGGGCAGATGAGTTAAAAAAGGAGACTAGGTTTCAGTACAGTTTGTCCACCATTGTGAAACACACACTAGGGTTCTGTTTTGTTCTGGATGCCATGACGGCTGCAGGAATACAAGAAGAGAGTATCACCCCAACACTTAGGAGCATACAGCTTAGAGGATGTGACGAAGGGAAAGAAGTCCAGAGGAAAGGTTGCTGGAGAGCTGTCGCCCCCATCTCTGCCACTACCTGAAACTTTGGTAAGCCATTCAACCTCTCTGCCTTTAGCCTCCCCAACCGCAAAATGAGGAGCTGGATTAAATGATCCTTACAGCTTTTCCAGGATGCCTGCACACTGCCACCACAGTTAAGACCTGAGCAGCACACACCAGTCATTGCCTTGTGACTGTCAGTAATTTCCAAAGACAGTGTGAGGCTGGCTTAGTACCTTGGCTTGTGTTGATTCCCATACATGGTCATGTTGGGAGCCACTATTCTGAGCTGTTATGGATTACCAGGTGGAAATGTCTCAGCACTCCTCTAAGTCTATAAACAACCAGTTACATGGCACACTGATAAACTGCACATTAATAGTTAATACTTACATAGCAGTGCTTATATAGCATTACTATGCGGTTGGCACTTCACTAAATGCTTAAGATGTATTAATTC
>PVJO010031916.1:0-13788 GCA_004026905.1 Hystrix cristata
CTTCTGTGATAAAAACAGCATGGTACTGGCATGAAGACAGACCCGAGGACCAATGGAACAGGCTAGAAGATGCAGAAATAACTCCAAACACACTCAAATATCTCATCTTTGACAAAGGAGCCAAACACCCTCACTGGAAGAAAGATAGCCTCTTTAATAAATGGTGCTGGAAAAATTGGCTTACCACATGCCGAAAACTGAAACTAGATACATGTCTCTCTCACCATGTACTAAACTAAGATTGCAGTGGATCAAAGATCTAAACATAAAAACAGAAACAATAAATCTCCTGGAGAATAAAGTAGGAAGAACTCTCAAAGACATAGGGGTTGGAAGAAAATTTATGAATAAAACTCAGACTGCACAGGAAACAATTCAAAGAATTGATGCTTCGGACCACATCCTATTAAGAGGCTTTTGCACGGCAAAAGAAATTACTAATAGAGTAGGGTGAAAAATCACAGACTGGGAGAAAATTTTTGCCAGCTGTCCCTCAGACAAAGGTCTAACATCCAGAATATATAAAGAACTCAAAAAGATCAAACCCCTCATATTTAAAGAGCCAATCCAAAAATGAGCATCTGAAATGAATAAACATTTCTCAGATGAAGAAATAAAAATAGCAAATAAATATATGAAAAAATGTTCAACATCATTGGTCATTCGAGAGATGCAGATGAAAACAACACTGAGATACCATTTCACTCCAGAAAGAATAGCTATTATCAAGAAATCAACCAATAACAAGTGATAGCGGGGCTGCGAGGGAAAAAGGAACCCTCCTGCACTGTTGGTGGGAGTGTAGCCCAGTCCAACCACTGTAGAAATCAGTGTGGAGATTCCTCAGAAAACTACAACTAGAGGTTCCATTTGACCCAGCTATTCCTCTGCTGGGTATCTTCCCAGAAGAATTAAAATCATCATACCACAGTGACGTATGCACAATCATGTTCATAGCAACACAATTTGTAATAGCTAAGTCTTGGAAACAACCTAAATGCCCAACAACTGATGAATGGCTAAAGAAGGTGTGTTTTTTCTACAGAATGGAGTACTACACCAAAATAAAAAAGGATAAACTAGAGTCATTTGTATGTAAATGGATGTTCCTTGAGAACATACTATTAAGTGAAATAAATCAGACACTTATCAGTACACATCGAATTGTTTCTCTGATATGAGAAACCATAAGTGTAAATAAGGACAAAGGGGTAGAACAGATATTACGTTTAAAAAAAAAGAGAGATAGTATTCAAAAGAGAGGAGAACTAGATAGGGAAAAGGAGGATAAAGAAGGTTAAAAGAAAAGTAAGATGAAAGGGAAAAAAATGGTAAAGTGTAAATACACTTGTTGCAAATAGGGAGGGGTGGGTGAATGGAAGGGGGGAGGGGAAGAGGGGGAAAGAGGGGGGAAAACCAAGATGTATCATGTACAGGTACAAAATAACCATGTTGATTATGATCATTATGTATACAATGTACCAATACATGTTCTTGGTAATAATAAAAAAAATACTTTAAAAAAACAAATATTCTTGAGACCGTAGGACAGAATTTATACAGGAAACTGAGAAAGACATATTGGCAAATTATAAATATATAGTATAATGGTAAATTAGAATATGTGGGGAATGTTTAAAAGTGTATCACAAAGACACACTGCCATTAATTCCCCTCGGAATACTCCCCTCACTTCAAACACGCTTATCCCTTCATTCTTGCCACTTGGTGGAACAGTTCTGGAAGTCCTCTTCCGTGTCTTTAGGAGGTATGATTAAAACATATGGCAAATGCTGCTGACAAGTACCATCCTACAAACAGGCAGGCTCAAGCTCATAAAAAACGTTACGGTGTGTCCTCATCTACCTTATTCACCAGACCTTGCACCACGTCACCCCCGGGTCTTCCGCCTAGTCCAAAGGAGCATGAACAGTAAATGTTTTGTAGCAATTCAGAGCATGAAGGTGGTTACAACAGAGCAATTAAAGACACTCAGAAAAGAGGACTCCCAGAACTGCTTCTGGAAGTGGCGAGGACGGGATGAGTGTGTTTGAAGTGAGAGAGAATATTTTGAGGGGGATAAACATGGCAATTTGTCTTTCATTGTAATAATTTAAAAAATTTAAACATTTGTTGTATTTTTAAATTACACCTTATATATTGAGTTCATCTCCCAGGGAACTTTTCCAGATACAAGCTTCTGGCCTGCTCAAGCCAGATGCAGGACGTGCTCCCACCCACCTGACTCCTGGCCCCAAGTCTTTCTCGCAGGGCAGGGCCCTCTCAGCCACACAGAGAAGCTTAACATCTAGCCCACCTTGGCCTTGCTCTCTTACACACCTTCTGATTACTACAGTCCTACGTTGTGTCTCTGCGCACATCTTTCCCCAGGACGTGGTATGACGCTGTGGTCAGAGCACTGGGTTAGAGAGGCGAGGCCTGAGTCTTGATCTGGTTGGGTCATTGACTAACTGAATGGCTCAGAACCAGTGTCGTAACTAAGAAGGAACTTTCATTTTTGGAATGGTTCTGCTTCCCTCCCTGGTTCTCTGAGCATCCTGCGAACCGTGAGAATGATTGCAAAGGTTACCGAGAACTTGCTGCCAGGTGGCGCACTTCTTGTGAGGCCATATCCTGTCCAGAAGGAGACTATCATGCTTCTTGGTATGTTTTCTTCCAAAATCCTCTATCTCTGGTTGCTGTGAACTCTGAACCTAACTCAGAGCGTACTGGAAACCCGGGCAATTCCCCTCTTCTGAGCACCAATTCATATCACACGTTCCTTTGGATAATGAGGTTGATAACAAATCTAAATTAGCAAGGGCTTTCTTGGATTCTCCTCGGTTTTCGACTTTTTGAACCTTAAGACAATTGAGAGCTAGACCTTCAAGCTGGTCAGACAAGAGCTGGTCCCGTATGTAGTGTTATTACAAAGAGCCCTAAGGAAGAAAAGATATGAGTAGCCTTTGAATTTATAGTTGATCCCTGGCTAGAACAGTGATGTGTAATGATGTGTCCAGAGGATGAAGCTGTAGTATTGTCTAGTTGTTAAGATGGAAGTGCCCTAAGGCCTGGACCCCTTAGGCTCAGTCCTTGCATCTTCCCTGTCCTGAAGCCTTACAAACTTTCTTCTAGGGCTCAGCCCTTACCCCACCTGCAGGCTCAGCACCTCTGAAGGCAGTCAGAACCAATTCTTGATCCAGTCAGAAGGGAAGTGAAAATGTTCAACTCCGGTCCTGGGGTGCAGGTTCAGGGAACTCTTTGCTGGTCCAGTAGTGATCTCGTGTGAGGATCCCATTAGGGTTTTCTGCTGTGCTATTTCCCAAGGCTGTGGCCCCACCTTGGGACTCTGAAATCTGATTCTACTCCTAAGATTCCAGGCCTCTAATGCTTTGTGCCATCTTAAATTCTATGTATGGTTTAGTTCCTGTGGATGCCTGGAAGCTCCTTGTCAAATGGTCCTAGTTGATGTGTGTTTTGCTCTTCCCACATTGTCATCTGCTGAGGTAATCTGATATTACCAGCACAGAGTGGACATTTGATGAATAGTAACTGGATGGATGAATGGAACGTGTTGGATGGAAAATCAGTTGAGTGATGGGATGCATGAGGTTCATTTCGGCACTTATCAGCTTGAATTGCGTCTCCAGGATACTCTCTCTGCCCTTGGGACCTTTGGCCCATGGCCGCCCCGTCCCAGACCCCTGTCTACCTGCCCAACATCCATCCAGCTGCCTGGTGTGTGGTAGCAGGTTTGGCTAGTTTGTGGTCCCTGCCATCCTCAAATATGGCGTTCTCTGTTCCAGCACCCACAGTGCTCAATTATGGTCAAGGCGAGGGCATGACTGGATTAGGGCCATTTGGGAAAGGAAGGGAGTTGTGTTCCTAGTATGCTCTATGAGTCAGACTGTTCAAGGCCCACTTGCATCTTCCAGTCTATTCTCCAGAAGGGCAGACTTCTCATTTCTGGAAACCTGCTTTGCTTTTTATGAAAAAATAATCGAAGCCCCAAATGTGGCCGGCAGAGTTTCTGGAAGTCAATAGGAAAGGAGCAAAAGAAAGGAGCTAGCTGAGATGGAGATAATGTTCAATGCCTTTCACTGAGATGGATCTAATTAAAACAAATCTTTAAAGCATAGATCTGGAAGCCAGTCCCTGAGGGGATAGGGATCTCTGAGATGGACACTTGTGCCGGAGCATGCTATTAATGATGGGCACACACAGGAGAACCTTCTCCCAGCTCTTCTGGAGCAGCCCTCCCCAGGAACCCAGTGCCAGGGCTGCAGGAAGACACAGTGAACAGTCTTCCGAGAAGTAGGGGCCCTGTCTTCCCGGGGCTTTTTGGGGGCTTTCTGAGTCCAGGTCACCCTTATTCTTTTGGACTTCTTGGTGTCTGTCCTCCTTATGAGCCTGTTAGCCACACAAAACTTGGGGAGTAATATTAAAGCCTATGTGTGACACGCTGTTCCCCCTTCAACCGAGTGTGCTAAGAGCCCCTGTCACTGACAAAGCGAAGGCAATGGCACTCAGGGCCTGTGGCAAGTGGCCCCTACCCATCTCCCACCATATGCCAAACCTCAGCTGTGTTTCCTTTATTTTTATTTTATTGTGGGAAAATTAAATAGCATACAATTAACCACTAACTGGTCAAAAGTGTACAATTTAGTGGCATCTAGTATTTCTACAGTGTTGTGCAGCCATCGCCTCTGTCTGGGCATTCCAAACAACAGTCCATTACCCTGCAAACCCCACACCCCAGAGCAGTCACTCCCCACTCCTCCCTCCTTCCAGCCCCTGGCAACTGCTAATCTACTTTTGGTCTCTATGGATTTTCCTAATCCGGGTATTTCGTAAAATACAATTACACTGTACCACATGGATTTTTAGGTTTGGCTTCTTTCACTTACCATAATGTTTTCAAGGTTCATTCATGTTGGTTGTACCTCAGTATTTCATTTTCTTTACTGCGAATAATATTCCACCATGTACATTCATTTACTACACTTTGTTTACACACACCTATGTCCAGGAACAGTTACATAATTTCCAACTTTTGACTACTATGAAGAGTGCCGGTAATGAATTTTCATGTATATGGCTTTATTTTACTCTGTTTGCGGTTCTCTTTTTACATACTACAGAGTGAAATTCCTAATCTGGAACTCTACACTAACTTTTTGAAGAGTTTCTGTGGCCCTGGTTTCTTGTTCTTATGGACCCGCCAAGCCCTGTCTCCTCTCTGTGCCCCTACATGTGTCTCCTCTCTCATATCATGCTGGTCCTTCCTTCTTCAAAGGATGAACTGTCGTTCACCTTTCTAGACTCTGCCCATGTGTCACCCCCTCTTTGAAACCTCTGTACCCTACGGGCCTACTTAGGCATCAGTGCTCTGACACTGTGGTGGCCAACTCTACAGTTCTTAGGTAGTGTGATGAAAAAAATACCGTGAACATTTCAATTAAAAGAATTTATAACAGTAAAAAACACATTGCCATGAATCCTCTCAGCTGATTCCATTATTCTTGCCACTTCCCGAAGCACTTCTGGAAGTCCTCTTCTGTGAGTGTCTTTAGTTGGGCTTTTGTGGCTGCCTCTAAGTCATGAATCTACTCAAAACCTTGACTTTTCATGATCATTTTGACTTTTGGAAAGACCCAGACATCACACAGTGCCAGATCCAATGAATACAGCCGACGAGGACACGCAGTCGTGTTTTTATAGCCTGAGCCTGCCTTCGATGGCACTCAGCAACAGCGTTTGGTTATTTTTCATCACACCCAGGAAACAGGACTTTCAGAACTGCTACAGAAAGTGTCAAGAAAGATAGAATAAGTGTGTTTGAAGAGAAGGGGAGTATTTTGAGGTGGGTTAATGGCAACGTGTCTTTTAATGTAAGGTATTTTTTCTTTAAATATACGCTGTGTATTTCGATCACCTGTCATGATATACTTCAGTCATTTGTCTGTTTGAGCTACCCTCCAGCCCATATTGGACATTACTTGAGGCCAGGCACCCTGCCTGGTCGTGTTCATCTCCTGAGTGCCAAGGCTGGTGCTAACAAGTTGTTTTCAGGGAGAGTGAGTGGACGGGGAGGTTCGCGGTTGGGATGTGGGTTGGATCTCTGGGGTCTTCCACACAAAGGTTCTGGAAGGCCGTGGTGGTTGGGCTGTTGAGCACCCAGCGTGCCTGGAGTGGTTTTTTTTACTTCTAGGCAGCAGGGACATTTGTTTTCCTTCCTCTGCGTATGCAGTGGCCGGCTGTCATCTCTGGGCCGCCACTGTCATGCTTCATTAGGATTGCTTTTGTTGCTACGTGCTGAGGTATTCACTGTTGCTAGGTTGTCTTTTGTTTCATATATATCTCACGATTTTTTCCCCCGGTAAATAATCAGGGCTCAATTAATTCTGAATTTCTCATTGTTTGCTCCAGCTGTCGAGCTCCTCGCATGAGCAAAGAATGATTGTTCAATGTTTTCTTTGTAATGAACTGTCAGAGTCTTCTGGGTCACTGCTGGTTTCGAGGAGAAGAGCAAGTGAGAGACAGAGACAAGCAGAGACAGAGACAGAGAAACATAGAGGGAGGGAAGGAAAGACAAATAGATATTGAGAAAGAGAGAGAGGCAAGGACAGAAACAAACATAAGGAGATAAAAAGATTTGGCAACAGAAAGGGTCACAGTTACAGATGGACACATGCAGATGCACAGAGAGAGACACACTTTCAAAGACACACGTAACCCACTCGACCAACACACACACACACACACACACACACACACAGATTCCCCAACACACTCAAACCAACAGAGAGGACATATGGAGGCCCAGAGACACACAGGAAGAGAGAGGCAAGGAAGGCACACAGGAGAGGGAGTCACAAAGAGAAAGAAACAAATACTGAACAACCGATATCTGAGTCTAGGTGGCTGTTGTATGGCAGGAGACTCTGGTGTTGGCATAACAATGGCAAGAACTGGCATTACTCAGTGTCGCCTCCCTCCACACACCTGGCTCAGTAATAGGAGAAACCCAGGCAGTTGGGTTACCTCCTTTAGGAGTGTTACCTCTTTTGACACTCATCTCCCTGGGATACGGCAACTATTAGCACATCCCGTTCTCTAGGTGAGGAGACTGAGGCTCAGAACTAGACAATGTGTGCGCGGCACTGAGCTAACAAAAGGCATGATCTGGTTTTAAACTCATCTTTCTCTGCCTCCAAAGCCCAAGTTCCAAACAATCATACTCAAACACTTCTCAGAAAACCCGCCTCTGGGTTTCAGTTCTGCTACTTCATAGTGGGCTGTACGGCCAAAGGCAAGTCCATCCGCCTCCCTGGCCACGTCCCTTAGGGAGCCTGTCGTTGCTCTCTCTCTCCCTCATTATTATACCAAGTCATGTTAAATGCAGGAAGAGGTGAGAGGTTTGTTTGGGGCTGGAGGAGTGTGTTTTCCATGGAGAGAAGAGGGCAGGGAGGATGGGGCAGCCCAGTTTGGGTTAGGACGCAAAAGCAAGGGCATCCTGCAGCCCATATCAGGTGGGAGACCCTTTCTAACCCTAGGAGGGTAACTGCTGGAGGGAGGATTGTGGATGTCAAACAGGAAGGGTGCAGCTTGCTTCCTGCCCCATATCTTGGGCCAAGTATGTGTGGATCTGCCTTTGTCTTCCAACAAACTGATATTTGACATGTCACTATCCAATGTACAATGTATCTTCCTTATTTATCTGATTTTTCTGTCTCCTTTTCGGTAGTACAACCTCTTTATGAGTTTTTTCTTCTGTTTTTTTTTTTTTTTTCGTTGCTAAATCTTCAGGATCTGGCATACGATAGGTAATAAAAAAATGTTTGTTCAGTGAATGAATATGAGCCTGTATCCATCATAGTTCTCAGCGCATCAATATTTCCAGAATTTTCTTTGCTGGCTGAGGTCGGATAGGGGTTCTGTAGAAGCTGTAGGAACGTCACTGTCTCTTTCAGGGAGACTTTCAAGCTGTAGGAATGTCACAGTCTCTTTCAGCTTGGTGCACTCCGAAACTGCAGCGAGCTTTTGAGCTGTAACATTCGATCTGCGCTCTAGAAAGATGGCTCTGGCAGCCACGTGGAAGGCAAACGGCAGAGCGATGCTGGAGGCCGGAGCTGAAAGTAGGAGAGGATGGTGTTATCCAACACCCAGAGGCAGCCAGACCTGCAAAAGTGCTGTCAAAACAGGAAAACGCTGTGAACTTTAACAAAACTGTCAAGTTCACTTTCTTCTTCTTTTCAGTTAAAGATCTTGCTTGCTTGACTGGTTTTTCCAAACTCCCAGAGCTCCCCTGGAGTCAGTCAATGCAGCATTATTGTCATTTGGGGAACAGTAAACCTTTGAAAAATGCCTTTTGCGTTCTGGATTTATGGAAACCATTTGAACCGTGGTGAGTCTTGAAGAGCACTTCGAAACATAGTGTTTTGATTTTCTCAATAATTTCTTGAGGATCATTAGAAATGAGAATTCAAGAGCTAGGATGGATTTTTCCCGCAGGCTGCATACTTGTCAGGAAGCATGATTTGTTCAAGCACTTCACTAAGGAATTACGAACCCAGCAGAGGTGTCCACTCAGCACTCTTGAGGGGGCTCATTCCTGAGTCTTACAGGGCCTTCCACAGCCAAGTGCCCAAACGTGTTGGCAGAACTCACATGCTGCGGGTCAGCTGCCCTTGGGTAGCTCACGGATTCTTCTCACCTTGGGCCGAGCTACTTCCAGTCCACTCTCCACCTCCCAGCACCATGCGGAAGCAAACCAGACCGGGTGGCCTTCAAGTGT
Organism: Hystrix cristata; assembly: GCA_004026905.1. Taxonomy (NCBI): domain Eukaryota; kingdom Metazoa; phylum Chordata; class Mammalia; order Rodentia; family Hystricidae; genus Hystrix; species Hystrix cristata. The sequence goes on from PVJO010031916.1 coordinate 8,798, forward strand.
CCTTCAAACCCTGTAATATTTTGGGATTTCATGCCTGCAGTCAAATCATTAAATCAGCTTACTGGTATCAGTAGCACAAGAGATTGCTCAGGTATGTGGAAGTAGGTGGGGATGACCAGTGTCAAGGTCTGGGGTGGAAGAGGAGGGAGTGTGAAGAGAACCAACTTGCTTCTTGCTTTTTTCTCTTCTCTGAGGAAGAGATAGAAGGGCATCTCCAAGGCCATGATGGAGAGTATGACTTTGCTGTCAGGTGCTGATGAGAGAGGAGATAAATAGCAGGTTCTTGAGGCACCGGCTAGGGTCTTTGTTGCCACCCTGAAAAAGCTGTTTGGATGTCGCGTTTGTGGCAGGAAAGAAATTCTGTCCTCTCACTGGTCTCTTCCCTAGATCTTGCTCTCTGCACCTGTGTGCTAGCTCATGCTTTGAGCTTTTACATGTGCAGTGACTTCTGCCTCCGGACAGATCGCTTCTTTCCTCATGCATGCAGTTCCACCTTACTCCTATTTGAAGCTCCATTTTAGAGAACTTTGCTGCACCTTCTAAGACCCATCCCAGCAGACTGAATGCCTCCGCTCTCTCTGAACAGCCTGTACTACGCTGCATTTATTTGATCTGTGTCTGCTCTCCCAAGAAGACTTGAGTGTGTGGAAAGGTCTCATTCCTTCTTGTAGCCCCAGAGTCCAGTGCAAGGCCAGGCATGTAGTAAATGGAGGCTGAATTTCACTGATCCATCTGGATGTTGAGTCCTGTGGATCTGAATTTGCATCTTTCCTCTGCTGTTCGTTAGCTCTGTGGCTTTAGCAGAATCACCCGGGAAGCCCCTAAGGTGTCTTTTTCCATCTCTGCCCCTGAACTGGTAAAGGTCGAGTAGTGCTATGTTAGAAGGGGTTCTATAAACTGAACAAACCCACACAGATAATATTTGTGGAACCATCTATTACATGCCAGGTATAACTCTACGCACTTTATGTATATGGACTGTAGATTTTTGTAACAAACCTATGAGTTATTATCATCTTTCCTATTATGATGAGGAAACTGAGGCTCAGGTATTAAGTCCCTTCTCTAAGACTACACAGCTACAAAGTGGCATGCTGGGATCTGAACCTAGGAAATGTGGTTGCAGAGTTGCCCTTAACTGTAATCTCGCTTCCCTGAAGGTATTGCTATTCATTGAGCACGTACTATGTGCCAAGTACTTTATTTCAATTAATCTTCACAGAAACCGAATACATTTTATCACTTTCATGTGAGAGATGAGGAAATAGAGGCTCAGAGAGTTTAGATAATTTGTCTAAGGTCACATGGTTTGTAAACTGTGAGCCAGAATCCAGCTAATAAGCCCTTAAAGCCTGTGATTTTCCTGTTTCTCTCTGTTCTTTCACTCCTTTACTTTCATTACAAGGGAAACAGAAGTCAAGAAAAGAAATATTTTACCTGAAGCCCTGCTGCGGGTTCTAGAGGAGCCAGGATATAAACTGGCTTTATTAACTATTTACCACTTGCCAAACCTTAGTGACTTAACACTACAGTGACTTTTTTTTTTTTTTTTTTTTGGTGGTGCCGGGGATTGAACTCAGGGCCTTGTGCTTGCAAGGCAAGCACTCTAATCACTGAGCTAAATTCCCAACCCAACACTACAGTGACTTTTATTATTTTCAGTTTTGTTTTCTAGTGGGTTGGCTGTTTCTCTGCTGGCGTTGCTAGACCTACTGGGTTCACCAGAAGGCCGGCAGTATGGGCAGGTCTAAGATGGCCTCACACAGAAGTCTAGTAGTTGGTTCTGATGGTTGCCCAGGCTCCTGGGTTTACCTCCATGTGGCTACTCATAATGAGTTTTCTTCCATAGTAGTCTGAGGGTGCGAAGGGAGCAAATGCAGAAATGGCAATGTCTTTTAAGGTCTGCTCCGGGCTCTCACAGTGACTGATCCCTGCTGGTCAGTGCAAGTCCCAAGCGAGCCTGGGTTGTACGGGAGGGAACTGGGCTGTGCTGCGCAAGAGCTGGACAGAGGGTTGGGCTATTTCACAGTCTTCCCTGTGTCCGATGTCTGGCTTGGTGCTCTTTCTCCTCCCTGGGTAGCTGGGACCTTTTCATTCCTCTTGATTTTGTGCCTGTATCGGCTCGTTGTATTACAGGACCCAAATTTACCTTTGCACAGTATTTTTTTGTTCTCAAGAAGTCAGCAAGTGCAGGGCTCAGGGAAACTTCAGCCCCCACCCCCAACTCTCCTTTCCTTCCTAGTCTCGGGGTGATGGACAGACTTGGCCTTGGGCATTTCTGCTCTGCACAGTCGGCCCTGGAGGGCATTGCATATTTTAATGTCACATTTGGGTCAAGCCAGTGTCTCCTCATAAGCTTCTGTCCTATTTTTTGGTTCTTGCTGCCCTATCCTACCAAAAGTGTGCTTTATTGGCAAGTGAAGTTTCTTGCCCATGTCCAAGGGCCCGGAACATTCCAAAATAGGTGGGGAAAACTGTACCGTGAGGGATGGAGTTGACTGTGTCCTAAGAAAATTGTACAGATCTTGGTTTCCTTTTGTTTTCAAGGCTGCAGGGGAACTTTGATAGGAGAAAGGCCAGCAACAGAACAGACTCCTCACACCAGGTTTACACCCACAAACCTTTACTAAGTGCTTACCTCAGGCCACCTCACATCACAGACATGTGCAAAAGTGCACTCCAGGGTGAAAGAGACTGTATTTCTGGAAAAGTTTGCACCTCAGGAGGGGATTGCTCTCTTGGGGGTGGAGAGAAGATATATGATCCTTTAACCATGATATGAAACACAATGAGGGGGACAATTGCACTTTTGGTTATTACCCCAAAAGAGCAAAAGCAGGGCTTCAAATAGAAATGTTCGCTGTCGTACTCATAGCAGCAGTATTCACAAGAACCAAAAGGTGGAAGCAACCCGAGTGTCTACTGATGGATGAATAGATGGACAACATGTGGTCTATCCACACAATGGAATGTTACGGAGGCTGAGAAAAGAAGAAAATTCTGACACATGCTACAATATGGATGAACCCTGAAGACATACTAAGTGAAATAAACCAGTCACAAAAGACAGACATTGTACAATTTCACTTGTATGAGTTACTTAGAGTAGTCAGATTCAGAGAGACAGAAAGGAGCCAGCTGGAGAAGAAGGGAATGTGGAGATGTTTAATAGTTTCAGATTGGCAAGATGAAGAGAATTCTGGACATAAATGATGATGATGCAACACAGTGTGAATGTACTTAATGCCACTGAGTTGTACACTTTAAAATAGTTAAGACGGTAAACTTTATGTTTACCATCATATTTTGTCCTAATTTTTAAAAAGCCTCTGAAATGTACAATGCAGGAGAATGGGGAGTAGTGGAGAGGTATGGCTATAAGCAGGGTGCTGTGGACAGAAAGGAAAGGGGGCAAGTTTGAGAATAACAGGAGGGAGATCCTGAACAGAGGAGGGCCCAGTAAGAACTGAGCATGTTGGGAAAGAAACTGCAGACTGAAGCCAAGTTCACTTTTCTCTGGACGGGTACCCAACAACAAATTGTGAGGTGCCATGAGCGTTGCAGTGACATTGGAAGATGTGGAAATGTTATCAACCTGAGTTGATCATTACGCGTTGTGCCCCCTGAATGTACCCCCTAAATGTGTGCACATATTGTGTGTTAATGAAACGATTTTTAAAGTTAAAAGAATTCTTAAGTCAAAGTGATTTTTTTCCCCAGAAAAATGAAAAGTCAAGAGCCATAGGATTTCCTTTCCACTCATATAAATAGCATTAAACTATGAAAATATGTAAACAATTTTAGGGAAAATGTACTTGTAAGAATGTTTATTAGTGACTCAAGCAATAAAAATCAACTGGCCACTCTAACCCTGACCTTTCAACCACCATCTTCTTTCTCCCTGGTAGAGTGTTTCCCCTCTGAAGGACCCACACTGAAATGTCCTTTAGTCTAGGACCCCCTGACCATCTGCTCAGGTTACCCCACAGGGAGGAAGGAGGCTGGTATTTAGGATCTGTTTGTCTTCATCAGTGTGATTCCCTTCCTGGTGGCACGGTCATCTTTTGTTATTTCTTCATGTAGAGGTTTTATTTAAAGACTAAAAAAGAAAACAACCCGGGTGGTAAAGAAATTCTCAAAGCACTGTGTCCAAACTCCCAGCAAGGTGGACACTACCAAGTGGCAGTTTTTTCAAGTTGTGCTGTGAATAGCATTGTGTGCTCTGTGACTGGCCATCCTGTAGTGTTCTTAATCTGCCAGCTCAGCCCTCCAACATGTTGGTTAGGAAGTTTAAGTCATCACTTTATTTCAGAAAGCATAAAAGGAGGGTGCATAAGCTGAAAGGGGGATGGAGAGGGAGAAATAGAAGCCTGAAACGACCTGGTTGGGTGGTTGATGATATATGGGGATAAAGGAGGAGCCACAAGGTGAAGGGGACCACCTACAATATGCTGAAATTCTGATAATTAATTTTTGTAGCTTATTTGTTTAATTCTCACCACAATCTTTGGAATTAGGGGTGATTAGTCCCATGACACAGTTGAGGAAACCAAGGATCAAAGTCTGATCTGTTAATTAGTAGAAGAGCGAAGATTTGAAATTAGTTTGGATGACTATGGAATCAGTGTTCTTACTCCACAGGTTTCCATGACGTTTGCTTTGGAGTTTGACCCTTTGCCCTGGGAGGGTTCTAAGTAGGGGAGTCGCAGGTTCAACACTGAAATTTAGTAAGAGCTTTCTGGCAGTGGGTGACTGATGGATGGCAAGAGTAATGTCTGGAGCAGAGGGGCCAGTTCTAAGATTGTCGCTATAGACACTAAAAACCAAGGACGGAAGGGCAGAGGCAGCAGAAAGGGGACACGGAGAATGTGTTCACTGTATTCATGTACTGTGTAGTGTAATTCTTAGAAGCCATACCTGGAGGTAAGAATATTTTTGCCATTTTACAAATACAGACACTGAAGTAACATAAACGTGAAGGCTCACACGCA
>PVJO010031917.1:0-13793 GCA_004026905.1 Hystrix cristata
CCCAAAATGGCCGTCGTTGATTATGCAAGAGCAACCCTTTTTCCCGCCTCTACGCCACGAGAACAGAATCACCCACCGAGGCAATAGCCCCCCCACCTAGAAGTCCTCAATTAGGTCCACCACCCCAACCTATCCAGGGGTGTTACGCAACACCCAATCACCTCATATAGGGACCTATCAGAACCACTACCCCAGTCACCCCACATAAGGGAAAGGACCAATCCTAAACATACACTTTCAAGCCTGCAACGTCACCAAAGAGGAAGTGGCCGAGAGATAAAAGGCCGCTATCTGAGTCAATCGGGGCCACACTCACTGGAGTGAGGCCAAAGAGTTGTAACACTGTAATAAAGCTTTCTCCTACAGTGGACAGGCAGCCTCCTCCACAGCAGGAAAGGTCGGAGCCACCGCCCATGTGGTCTCTGAGGCTGGAGGAGTAGCTTTAAAAGAGTGCTTAACCCCATGAAAGGCATGAAGCTAAGAAAACAATTTAAAAATATGACACTGGGGTTGGGGATTTAGCTGAAGTGGTAGAGTGCTTGCCTAGCAAGCGCAAGGCCGAGTTCAATCCCCAGCACCCCCCACCAAGTAAATAAAATAAAAATATGACATTATCAGTCTTTCGGTTTTGTCTGCTTCTCGAAACTGGTAAAAATGAGGGAGGCACTGTTCTCACACTGGGCAGACAGGGTAGAAGTCAGGAGGTGGGGCCTGGCCTTGACCAGCAGCTCTCCCACTGATCTTGTGACTTTGGACAATTGCTCTGTGCCTTGGTTTTCTCATCTGTAAACTGGGGATGAGAATAATAGCTACTTGGGTAGAATCGTCCTGAGGATTGCATGAGAGGATTTTAAAGTTGTCACAGGGCCTGGCACGCGGCTGTTTCCAGTCACTGGGTGGAATCACTGGTTATTACTATTTTTATCGCCGCCGTAACAAAGCAGGGGGTGGGGTTGATTCACCATCACTGTGACACACCCTCCTGCCCACTCTTTTTTTGTTCTTTCTCTTACTAATGCTGGGTTGATTGATAAGCCCTGGTCCGGGCAGTCACACAGTTAGTTTACAATGCCAGTGCTTACTCTTACTGTATAAGGAAATGGGAAGGACATGGCCAGACATAACGTGCTTTACTTAATCTTCTTTTTGTTTAACCATTTATTTTTCATAGAACCTGTGCGCCTTTGGCCTGAGGTTTAACCATTCACTCCTCATGCAGCCTGCGTGCCTTTTGCCCCACAGTTCAATTACAAGCTTGTGTGCTTTTTGGCACACACTTTAATTATTTGTGTGCTTTCGCCCTGTATTTTAACCATTCACTCCTCATAGAGCTGATGAGGTTTTGTTCTGCACTTTAATCATTCAGTTTAATCATTTTTTCCTGGCCAGGGACCCCCACAATAAACAACAACAACCAAACAAAACCAATCCACCGAACAAAAATGTAGAATTCAAGAAACAATATATCTGAGAAGAATCGAATATCTAGAATATATAAAGAATGCTTATGGTCAACAACACAAAGATAACTTTTTTTTTCCAGTGCTGTGGTTGAACCCAGGGCCTTCATACTGAGCCACCCCTGCCCTCACTTTGAGGCAGGGTCTTGCTAAATTGCTAAATTGCCCTGGCTGGCCTGAAGTTTATAATCTTCCTGCCTCAACTTTCAGAGTAGCTGGGATTACAGGCATGCAGCACCACATCTGTTGCCCTTTTCAAATTTTGTTTTGAGACACAGTCTTACTACGTAGCCCAGGTTGGCCTCAGATTTGAGATCCTCCTGCCTTAGCCTTCCAAGTAGCCAGGATTACAGGTGTAAACTCCTATGCCAGGCTAGGGTGGTTTGAAAATACAGCAATAGGTAACAAATATAGATTGACTGATTTTAATAACTTTTGTAGCTTTATGTAAAATTTGAACATAATGGCTTTTGAAAAAATTTTAGTTTTTATTAGTACATGTTTGTAATTTGTAATGATTGCACTCATTGTGGGGCATTATAGCTTGCATTTTTTTTTCCTTTTCTCTTTTATATAGCTTGCATTTTATCTTCTCAGAAGCCTCTTATTTGTGTGTGTGTGTGTGCTGGGGATCAAACTCGTGGCCTTTGTGCTTGTGAGGCAAGCGCTGTAACCACTGCGCTAAATCTCCAGCCTGTCAGAAGCATTTTAAAGACTCATTCGGTCTGCCCCGTCCTGTGTGGTGGCAGGGACAGTGGCCTTGCTGGACGGCGGAGGGGCAACAAAGGAAACCCATTTTCAGTAAGTATATTTGGTATTAATTTGGTAAATTGGAAACTCAGCAAATCGATTACTTGGCCAATTGATTTTTGGTAAGCACATATTTGGCAATTTACAGTGAATTGGTCTGTTTCTATTGTTTTTGGTTTTTTTGTGTGGTGCTGGGGATTGAACTCAGGGCCTTGTGCTTGCAAGGCAAGCACTCTAATCACTGGGCTAAATCCCTCGTCTGTTTCTAAATAAGTCATAATAGTAATTTTTAGTTCCCAAGGTAAAAGTATTTGTAAAAGACAACAGTATATTTACACTCATGCACACACACATACTTTAAATTACCAACAGAATTAATTTTTTCTTCTTTTTTTAATTTTTTTTTCTAAAAACCTTTCTATGGCTTTGAAATTTCTCTTTTCCAATGAGCGAATGCTGTGGTGGCTTCAGATGGCTGGCTCTGCTGAAATCCCTGTCTGCCACTAATTCCTGGGACAGCCATCCTCCCTGAGAGCAAAGTGCCCTCCCTGCCACTTGGCACTTCGCAGCAAGTATGGATGGAGATAAATTCGAGGCAGGACCACTTTGGGGAAGACCTCCCATGATTTGGGCTCATTTAGGTTAAATGAGATCATCCTGAAAGGAAATTCTAAAATCAGGTGCAAAATTTAAGGGAGGTAGTAGAGACCCAGAAATCAAAATAAATACTATTTCAATGCAAACTTTCTTTCTTTTTTCTTCTTTCCTTCCTTCCTTGCCCTTCCTTTTCCCTTTCTCCTTCCTTCCTTTCTTCCTTCCTTCCTGTCAGTACTGGAGATTGAACCAGGGCCTTTGCATTGAGCTATATTTCCATTTTAAAAATTTTTATTTTGAGACAAGGTCTTACTAGGTTGCTAAGGTAGCCAGGTTGGGCTTGAACTTGTGATCCTCCTGCCTCAGCCTCCCAGAGTTCTGGGATTAAAGGCATGTACTACCATACTTGGTTTTCATGCAATCCTTTGTTTTTGGATACTAGGGATTGAATTTAGGACATTGCATTTGCTAGGCAAGTATTCTACCCCTTAAACTAAATCCCCAATTTCTCTAAAGACTTTTATCATCTCTTACCTTCCCCTGTAAACTTCCTGGGCCCCAGGGGTACTGGGGACTGAACTGGGGCTTTCACACTGAGTTACATTCCCATTCCTTTATTATTCTGAGACAGGGTCTCACTAAATTGCTAAAGTGCCCAGGCTGGGCTCAAACTTGGGATTTTCCTGCCTCAGCCTCCAAGAGGGGTGGAATTTCAGGCATGCAGCATGTTCTACCACATCTGACAAACACATTGTTTTTCCTCCTTCTCCATACTTTCTTCCTTGGCCCTAAGAACTCTCAAGAAATAAAAGGGTAGCTGGGCGTGGAGGCCTGTGATCCCAGCACTTGGGAGGCAGAAGCAGGAGGATTGCCTGGAGTTTGAGGCTAGCCTGGGCTACATAGTGACTTCAAGGCCAGCCCAAACTACATAAGACTCTGACTCAAAAAACCAAAAAAGAAATAAAGGGTCACTTAAGACACACACAGGCTCTTCTAGCCATGAGGACTATGGTCAGATCTGGGCTGAAAGGGGGAATTCTTTTTTTTTTTTTGGTGGTGGAGATCGAACTCAGGGCCTTGTCCTTGCAAGGCAAGCACCCTAACCACTGAGCTAAATCCCCAGCCCCCCTGGGCTGAAAGGAACGGGGTAGATGATGTGAAATGATGGACAGACTGTAGTGGGTTGTGGGAGGGAAAGGGGGGCTTTGGAGAGGGGGTTCAGGGAAGCCTCTCTCAGAGGTGATGCCAGAGATTACATGGGAAGAGTCTATCATCTGAGGTCTCGGGGAGACGAGGTCTAGCTGCCACATGTATGTTTGGTGCTGAGGACTGAACCCAGGGTCTTGCACGAGCTAAGCATGCGCCTCGCCACTGAGTGATTTCCCAGCCCCTAATTTATATTTTTAAAGTGATTGTTGTGGCTGCAGTGGTAGAATAGATAGCAGGGGCCAGAATGGGATCAAAAGATAAATTAGGAGAGAGGAGGGTTGGGGATTTATCTTAATGGTAGAGCATTTGCCTAGCAAGTGCAAGGCCCTGAGCTCGAGCCCCAGCACAAAAAAAAAAAAAAAAAAGAGAGAGAGTGGAGATAAATTAGGAGAGAGGATGAATTAGAGTTAGACTAAGGCTGTCACAGGGGGCAGGGCAGAGAAAGGAAGTGGAGAAGACAGATCCTGGAAGACTTGCTAAGGATGGGATGGGGTGGGAGGGAGAGAAAGAAGACAATCTGCTTTTGCAGGTTTTACTTGAGCAATTAGCTCAAGGATACTTTTTACTGAGATAGAGGAAAATAGGAGGAAGAAGAGGTTTTGGGGAAAAAAATGAGTTCTGTTGTGGCCATCAATTTGAATTCTATTGAATTTGAATATCTATTAGACATTCACATGGAGACATCAAGGAAAACAAGGGCTAGAGATACAGGTTTGTCTACATCTATATTTACATCTATCTGTATATGGTATTTAAAATCGGGGACTAGAGCTGGGTGTGGTGGCACACACCTATAATCCCAGCATTTGGGAGGATTGCTGGGAGTTCGAGGCCAGCCCCGGCTACATAGTGAGTTCAGGACCAGTCTGAACTACAGAATGAGACCCTGTCTGAAAAAACCAAAAAACCCCAACCAACCAACCACGCAGCCCCAACCAACCCAAACCACAGCACTAGACAAAAACCACGCAGGGACAGAGTACAGATAGAGATGAGAAGTAGGCTGGCCTGACAGTGTGCTAGAGAAACGGGCAAAAACAGCAGGCGGGAGGAAAACAGGAAGAAAGTGGACCACAGATGTCACCGAGAAGTGGGGAATCGGCCGAGTCAGAAGCCACCGATAGGTCAAGGAGGAAGGAAGTGGAAAGATGAGTGCCAGGAGGGGAGCTGGGGTCAAGGAGGGGCAGGCTTCCTGGGAGATTCTCAACCGATTTCGCCTTTCTGTGGACAGATCCTTCAACTCTCTCTGACTCCATGGATTCCTGTGGAGGGGCTGCGGAGGAAACCCAGGGCTTCTCTTTCAAGATGGAGATACAGGCACATTTGCACATCGGTGACTATGATCCATCAGAGCAAAAGGGAGACGCTCCCTGCAGGAATGAAATCCCTGAGGGGAGGGGGTGCTTGTGACAGGAACAGGGACACTGGTGTCACGGGAGGGTGTGCAGAGAGTGTGGGTCAGGAGGCTGGTAGATTGGGGTCTTCGATGAAGGAGGTGGCCAGGCTGCCGGCTGTCCCTGTGTCACTGGTGCCCGCTGCAGGGTGGCCGTCACCGAGCACCCAAACCTCCCAGCTGCTGCCTTTCCCAGACTCGGGCCTGAGAAACCCCCTTCCCCAGCTTGGGAGGCAGCAGGGCACCCTTCTTCCCTCCTCACCATCACTTTTCTCCTTCTTCAGACAGACACACACGCACACACACACACACGTGCACACACACACACGTGCCCAGGACCTGACAGATACTAAATACGTATTTGTTGAAAGAACAAAACAAAGTGGACCATACCCTGTTCTGTCAAGGTCAGCCCACTGCCTCCGTCACCCACTGACGCTTCTCACTGTGCCAGCGGACCCTCCTGGGCACGAGGCTTCTGTTCTCTGTTGCCATCATCCTAGGGTCTTCCCTGTGTTTTGCAACTCGGTGACCTCAAACTCTGAGAAATTCCTCTCGGATCCTTTCTGGCCGCCCGCAGCTAGGATCCCATCTCGGACCTGGCCAGCCCTCCTCTCCTGTCAGTGGAAACTGAACCCCGGTATCTCCGGTTACCTTCGGCTCTGCAGCTTCCCCTAGCGGACAGCCCTCCCCTGTGTACCCTCCTTGTCTGGAGTTACACCAAGACCGTTTTGGAGATCCTGGTAAGAGATGGATTCCATCAGTGAGCGGATATTTCTCGAGCACCTGTTATGAGTCTGGAGCACTTGAAATTATTTTGAGGTGCACGGTCTCACGTTATCACATGAGCTGACATCCGACTGAAAGGCCCTGACAAAGCTTCCTGCTTCTCGCCATGTTCCCTGCTAGTGACGAAAGGCCGAGGGGCTAACCGAGTCTGGACAGGAAGAGGCCAGGGCCGGGCTCTGACATGCTGCCTCCGAGCTCATCAGCATGACCGCAGCTAATCCATGTTGTCATAAATTTGTCCACCAAACTGCTATGGAGCACCCGTTGTGTTCCAGGCCCCAAGCCAAGCAGGGGAGGAATCAGGGGCACCACTCCGTGTGAGTCCACGGCAAGTCGCCCCGTGCCTGGTGCCACGGCTCTCTGCCTGCAGGCCTGACTTTTGCCCGGGACCCTGCTCCCCAGCTAAGACCCCGCTCCAGCCATCATCAACAGGTTTCAAACCAGCATACTCCAAATATACCACATACCCCAGCGGCCAGACAAACACGAACAGTGCAAAGGTGGCTGGAACATAATGTGCCTGACATTCAGTTCCAACACTGCCCCCAAGGACATACTCCAAGCTGGACATTGTTCCCCAACTACATCTTGTACTGCCCTAATTTTTTTTTTTCTTTTTTCTTTTTCTGAGACAAGGTGTCACTATGTAGTTTAGGCTGGACTTGAACTTAAATATCTCAGGCTGACCCTGAACTCGAGATTCTCCTGCCTCAGCCTCCCAAGTGCCAGGGTTATAGGTGTACACCACTGTACTCCGTTTTTGTACTTCCCTGTTTCCACACCTTCATTTCTACCATTCTTCTTCCCAGAATGCCCTCTTCTGCTCCTTTCTACCTTGCAAAATCCTTCCTATTTTCCAAGACTCAGTTTAAACATCACCTTCTCCAGCGAATCCTTGTTTGACCCTTCCTATTGAAAACAGAATCTCCAGCTGGGCAACTCCAGCACTCAGAGAGGCTGAGACAGGAAGGCTGAGGTGAGTTGAAGGTCAGCCTGCACTACATAGTGAGACCCTGTCTCAAAAAAAAAAAATCTTTTAAATGCCTGCTGTGTGCTCTATGTTAAAAGGATAAGCTTCAGGTCGGACAGCTCTAGTTTGGCCCCCATTGGCTGTGTAACCTTGGGAAGCATACTTTACCTCTCTGTGCTTCAATGTTTCATTTTGAAAAAACAAAAAATATCTATTTCCACCATTCATTCATTCCAACATTTGAAAGCCAAGCTCTGTGCTCTGATGGTTATTTTGAGAATGAAATGAAATGAAGTATTGAAAGTGGCTGACACATATGGGTGCTCAATAATGAAAACTCATTACTATTATTATCCACTTCGGCTTCTCAGAAGAAGAAGAGCATTCCTCAGGGTGACTCTCTTTCGGCGGTGCTGGGGACTGGCCTCATGGCTTTGCACATCTTAGGCATCCCCAGTCCGGTGAGGGTGACTTCCATTTCGAGGGGAAGTACCACCTGAGACGGGCTGAGGTCAGCCAGGGACCCGGGCAAATCCCTCCTGCTGTAAGGCACCATGTGGCTGATCTAAATGTGACAGTCCTGATATGATGGTCATTTGCTGAACAACTTGCTGATTGCTACTGAACCAGCCTCTTCCATCTGTCAAGCTTGTCCAGGGCACTCAACAGCATGGCTCTTGGTGACTAATGGATGACTTCTGGGAGCTAATTTGTCTCTCTCACTGTACCTTCTGTAAGCCACAGGAAGCCCCTACCTTCATACTGGACTTCCAGGTGCATAGTGCCCAGCACCTTCAGCACGCAGTCCACGATGCTGGGGTGTGTGGTTCTGACGATCGACTGACAAGACAGACATGAGGACAAGGTGGTTATTCTTCAAGGTGCTGGGATAAATGGGGGGTAGAGTGACTCACGGCACTAAGCCCTTCCCAAGATGGGCAGAAATGGGCAGCCAGGATGTGGCTGAGACTCTGCCCAGGTTGCCACTGAGCTCTTTAGCTCAGGACACGTTAAGCCGAGGACTGGTGGCCACCTGCTAGAGCTGCAGGAACAAAGTCTGGGACCGGGCAGGGGGAGGGAGGACACAGGTCAGGGACAGTGGGACTCATCCAAGCTTCTCAAATCTTCTCTTTCTCAGGAATCTTACCATCGAGTCAACCCCTGTTCCTGCCCCTTCAAACGTGACCCATGCTGCCTCCATCAGCAGACCAAACGGGGGTACACAAGCTCCCAGCACAGTGCCTGGCATGCAGGAGGCGCTTGGGGCAAACTGGAAACACTGTACTCATGATGATCGATCTGCATTGCTGTTTCTTCCTCTTAGCTCATTGCCTGGCTCTTGGAGATGCCTTTCTCCTGTCCTCTGACTTGGTGCATTAAGCCTTGGGATCTTATTTACTTCTGTTTCAATTATCACTTCTCTGCTCACAAAGTGCAAACCGACACCCTATCTAGGCCCTTTCTCTGGAGCGTCAGACTTTTCCGCTGTGCATGGGCCTCTCTCCTAACTGTTCCAGGCAGCACTTCCTTACCGGGTCACTTGGGGGCGCTTCACAGGAAAAAGTATTGCCAAGGGCCACCTAAGAGCCGTCAGATTCTATGGGAATGAGGCACTAGGTTCAGTTTTCTTTTAAAAAGTGACGCAATTCTGTCTTCTGCAACCAGCTTGGCCTGCTCTTCGGGGTGGCACTGGGATCCACCAGGGCCTGTCAAGTTTATAGGGTTACAACCTAACTCCTCTTCCTTAGACTAGTTTTTCCTTTTTTTTTCTTTTGGTGATGGTACTAGGAATTGAACCCAGGGCCTTCACACGGGGTCTCACTAAGTCACTAAGTGGTCCTGGCCGGTCCACTTGCCAACCTCCTGACTCAGCCTCCCAGAGTGCTGGGATTACAAGTGTGTGCCACCGTGCTCAGCTTTCCTGCTCTTAGTGGTGCACAACTCATCCTAGCTAATCCCAAGGCTGAGTATCAATTTTGATTTCTTTTCTTCTACTTCCTTTTAGTCCCACACCCTCTACCTCAGAAATGTCTATGCAACCTGGTCACCTCGATTCCCACTGCCATGGCCACTATTCAGGCTTTATCTGGGTCACCTTTCACTGCTTCCTGCCTCTAGCCCATCTGAGAGCTTTCCATGGTCCGCCTCCTTCCCAGGCACACCGTCCCGCTGTGGGCACCAACCACGCCCAACTCTGACTTCACCCACATTCCAGGGTGCTGAGAGAGGGGCCAAAGCCATCAAGAAAAGAGAAGCTTTTCCAAGCAGTGGAGATCCGGCCTCTTCCCTAACATGCTGGCTATAAATGCACCACGGTTCTCTCCCCATCAAATCGCCGCCTTTAATCTTTTCTACAGTCTTTTCATCATCCTTGTTGTTAGTCTCAACCACTTTGAAGCCTGCCAACATCTTTCTGATCGTTAAGTAAACAGGACAAATCACTGTGCGGGGCGACACGCGCTCTCTGCCCCACTGTGGCCTCGTGGAAGCGGCCCCGGCTGGAGGGCAGACCGGCGTGGGGAGGCGGAGCCGCGTGCCGGCGGGAAGCGGCTGCGGAGGGCCATCCTGAGACCAGCGAGCGACATCAGAACCGCAGGCGCGCGCTGCGGGGCTCACCTGGGCGTTCCTGAGGGTCTGTAGGGCCAGCTGCTGAGCCTTCGGGGAGGCGCTGGGCAGCAGAGCTATCAGACCTTTGTACACTTGATTCTGGTACCGGGGATTACCATGGACCAAAGAATCCAACAGAATCTGCACTTGCTCCTGGGTCTCTTCTGACTGAGACTTTGCCAGGAATTCTGCTATAGATCGCACACCTGGGGAAAGGAGAGAAAATGCTAAATTGGAATGAGCTCAAGAAAATGATCTCCACTTGAGATTACATAATGTGACGAGAATTTGATCTTTTCAACCAAGGCTGTCCAATCACAGCAAAAATTGAAGCTCGGTTTCCACCATGGTCTGGTTTACCTCTAACTGTGTGACCAGAGAATTTTGCTTCAGTGTGGGCATATACGTCAGAATCTGTGTTTTAAGGTTTAAGATGGCACCGGGCATGGTGGTGCCTACCAGTAACCCCAGCACTCGGGAGGCTGAGGCAGGAGGATCGCCACAAGTTTGAGGCCAGCCTGGGTCACATAGTGAGTTCAAGGCCGGCCTGCACTATATAGTGAGACCCTGTCTCAGACAAACAGACAAGCCAAAATAAAAAGGTTCTGCAAAACATACAAAGAAACATGCAGATTTACTACTAGATGATAACGCTGAGAGAGGGCTCAGCAGTTTAAGAAATGCTTTTGCCAAACACTACTTCTTTTAACTCTGGAAACTACAGCGAGAGGGATGTGTTCAGCCCATTTTATGAATAAAGACACTGGGTCAGCGGGGCTGTGGAGGAGACAGAAAGAAGGGAGAGCTGTGTGTGGGAAGTGCAGGGCTGAAGCGCTTTGGAAAGTGGCAGTGTGGGTGATGGCCTCGTCCTCACACGCCTCAAGCTGAGCACTCAACTAATTACTAAAAGTGCAGGGTCTCACCAGACTGCAAGCTCTTCGAGGACAGGGGTTGGGTTTTATTCAGCTTTGTATCCTCAGCACCTTTACGCAGACCTAGCACATAGTAGGTATTCGGTAATTTTATTTCTAGAGTTATTTACAACTCAGTTTCACACAGGAGTTGAAGCACGAGTTAATAAACTTTTGTTAAATTGATCTGTGCAAGAGGATATATTTAAAGTGGAGTAGAAGCAAGATATATCGTGTACAGCTATAAATGCCGTGTGATGGATGTTATTATGTATGTCTAAAATGTACCACTAAAATTAGAAAAAAAAACTACGAAAAAAAATGGAGAAGTATTTCCACCATTGAAAAGATTTGAGCAAATGATCAATCAGGAAAATCATAAATCTGGTTTTTCCAGTAGTGATGGAGACAGAAACTAATTGAGTCTGCTGTGCAAAATGACTCCTGTCCGACCAGTTCTCCATGTTTTTCATTCCCCGAAGCAGGGTGGGGTGCCGCCACCCTGCTACCCAGGCCCCTTGGGAGCCATACACGGTACCCACCGTAGCTTTCACAAATGAGCTCCTTGTACTTCCTGCCAGAGTTTGCGATGACCTGTAGAAGCTTGATGGATTCCTTCTTGTCCTCTTCCTTGATCTTCTCTAGCCCAAGTATTTCTAAGAGTGTTAGGACGCCTCCAACTTCCAGAAATTCTATCAGGTACCGATTACTGTCGGAGGTGGGAGAAGAATAGGGGTAAAACACTTAACAGATTTCTTGGCACAAACCCTTCTAAGGGATCCCAAAGTTATTTCTTTGCATTCTTTGCTTCCTATTCAAGAAATGTCTGTAAATAAAGTGATATAATAGTTTGGAAATTCTTCTTTCCAGCAGGAAATGGTGGAATTAAACACAATGAACATTTCTTGCTTTTGGCTTTCCAGCCTCTGCTCCCTTCTCTTAATGACACCCCACTGTCC
This sequence comes from Hystrix cristata, assembly GCA_004026905.1. Lineage (NCBI taxonomy): Eukaryota > Metazoa > Chordata > Mammalia > Rodentia > Hystricidae > Hystrix > Hystrix cristata. Next base: position 11,643 of record PVJO010031917.1, read on the forward strand.
TTTGGGCCCTGTGAGTCTGGTGATAGGGACTGTCATCCTTCTGACTGTTCAGCTTGATTTGGTGCCAGGCTTGTGATCTAAGTGGGTCCAATGAGGCTGGAAAGTTGGGATGTTCTTGGGATCCCCTGGAAAAGATACGCTCTCTCATCAGCGTGGCTGACATACAAGTATGTGTACATGGAGCACCAGATGAGCCCAGAACACAACGGCCTCTGAACACACAGGAGAAAAGACAAAGAAGCAGGAAGAGGAAGGGAGAGAATGAGAACTGATGACACAGTTTGGGCCTCTGGATCCAGTCAGTCCGGAAATGTGTATTTCCACCCTCTGGGCTTTGCAGTGAAAGAGCCAGTACAGTCCCTTCTCCTGAGCCCAACACAGGCTGCTGTTCCGTAATTCACAACCAAGAGGGTCCTGACCAGGAAAGGGCCCATGCGGAACGTGCGGAGGAGGACAGCTGGGCTGGGACCACAGGGAACGCTTCCTCTGGGCCCATCCCAAGAGTCAGCAGGCATCTGCTGATGTCTGGAATCCACAGTCCTGTGCAATGTGAATGCTATGGAAACCCCAGAATCCGGGCGGAACTCACCTGCTCACAGCTGATAAGAAGATGCCGATGGACTTCAGGAGCTTCTCTAAGCCTGAGCTAGTCATGTAGCTGTACGGCAAGTTAAAGAGTACATTTCGGGGTGGCTTTTCATGCCGAACGCGGATGCTGCGTCAATCCCAGGATGACCAGGCTGCTGAATAGCACTCTTTACCTGGAGAGGGGCCGTTAGCTGAAGGGGAAGGGGCAACACAGAGGTGGGGGCAGAAGGGGTGCTGGCTTGTGCCTTGTTCTCCGCGAAGTCTCCCTAGAGCATGGAGGCTTGAATGATCAGAGGTACAGAAGAAAGCTGAGGGTCAGTTTCCCAGACCTCTCCGAGCCATGACCATCGCACCCTTGGCTCTCAGCATAGTTTGCTATTTTGAGCCTCATTCCTGGACTTCTCCAGAAAGAACTGGGTTCATCATTAATTCTCAATTTCATACTCGCTCAAAGTTTTACACTGGAGGTCACTATGCTTATGAAGAATTGCATGGCTTCCTAATAAGAATAACGTTTAATGGAAAAATTAAACCCTGATTTAAAACAACCTCAGTACTTAATGTTATTTTTTAATGCGAGCCTCTGCAAAAAGCCTCATTGTAATAAAGCACCCAGAGCACGCGTCAGCTCAGATACAAGGTATGAAATCAAGCCACAACAGAAAGGGAACCAGTCAACAATTACTAGGCTCATAACACATCACAGGCTCTTAGAACACTTAAGAAATTAGCTGAAATTATTGCAGCTCATGGAGGATGACTGAGCGCTTCCAAGACTGATAAAGGCTAATGTAATGGGTTGGAGGTAATGGTGCTTTGTTGGGGGGAGCACGGGGGTATGAGGAAAATTATCTCGCCTGCACCCTGGTTCCCAGGATGCCAATAGAAGTAGAGACAGATTGGCTCATTAGGAAAGGCGCTTTACTGCGAAAGCTGTTTGCTCTGGAGCCAGGCTGCCCTGCCTGTTGCTGCCGAGGCGGGGCCAGGCGCTCAGCCCACACGGCAATCTGGTTATTCCCGTGCTGACCCCTGCCCCAAAACTCTGCCCCATCCCTACCTCAGTGCGTTCTCTCCTTTGCTTAGGTTACCAGGCTAGTCGCCCAAACTTTGTCCCCTCCTTTTCCCTCCGTCCTAGGCTACTCTTGTTTGCATAGCCACACGCTGTACATATTTCTGCTCTATTATTTCCAGCTATTAGCTCTAGAAGGTTGCCGCAATATCAGTAGAAGCTAACAAGCGCCAGCATTGACTATGCGCCAGGCACTGTCTTGCTCACTACCGCCCTCCAGTGGGCGCTGTTAGTATTTGCATTTACTCCGCGAGTAACGGGAGGCAACCGAAGGGGACTGACGGAACTAGGATTTGAATCAGGAAGCCTAACTCAGCCTGAAGGCGAGGACGAGGGTCTATTCAGCACCTCATGCGATGACCCCCACCCCCACCCCACCCCCACCCCGTGTGGTGTTGCAGTGGAGCTGTGGGTCTGCACCGTCCACTGCAGTGCACGGCATGGGCTCTGGGCCAGACAGACCCATCTCTTTTTTTTTTTTTTTTTTTTTTTTT
>PVJO010031918.1:0-13781 GCA_004026905.1 Hystrix cristata
GGAAAATATGGAAAATGATGAATGAACCTGCTGTAAATAGGGAGGGAGGGAGCAGAGGGGAGGGGTGGGGGAGGGGGGAGAACCCAGATGCATCATGTATAGGTACAGAATAAATGTAATGAATGTGACCATTGTATGTAGAATGTACCAATACATGTTCTTGGTTTAAAATTTAAAAAAAGAAAAATAGAGAAATACAAGATATATTTCTAAAAGTAAATGCATAATCCATTCCTAATTGCATCTATGGTTTAAACTCAGAATAATCCATAACAGAAATTGCTAGAGATATTAATTGGAAACCTTTATTAATTCAACTTCTAATAGAAACGTGATATTTTAGTACTTAACAGATATTTCTGATGTAATCAGATATACCTTTTTCCAAAGGATAAAAGCCCTGGCCAACCTATTTCTACATTTTTGTTGAAGAAATACCTGAAGATGAAAATGTGAACAATACCATTTTCTTAGAAGGTATGATTAATCAGAGAGATAACAAGGGAAAGCTCTGGGCTGTAGGACAAGGGAATGGAGCTGGAATATTCACTCTGCTACTCAATAACTGTAGCACATGCACAAGTTAATTGACTTTTTTGCACCTCTTTTTCCTCATCTAAAAGGCTGCTTATAAGACATGCTGTAAAAGAGCATCAAGCATGCCCTCTCATAATACATCTAATCCAAGGAGTTAACATTCTTTCGGTTATAGTAACTTCCCCAAGAAAAGTAGTCAAGAGAAACTACTATTATTCCCTTCCTTTAAAAATTCCTAGTTTGCATGTAGATTCTACACATCCTTTTGAGTTGAAAGGGGAAAAAATAAATATTTGCTATGTACCTACTATGTATTGGCAGGTTAGCAGATGCTGACAAAAGGAAAGGACATTTCAGGAAGTACAGGAAAGGACTTAGAGAAATGCTCAAATGTCGGAAAGCTGATGTGTGTTTTAGTTCTTGGCAATCACACTAGTTTCAGTATAACAGAGGAAACAGTAACAGGAACCAGTCTGTAGAGGATTCTCAAATATCACATTAATGAATTATGATCCTGATAAAATTAGCACATCCTGTATATCACTAAAAAGTCACAACTTGCAATATGCATTCTACTATGCCAGAAATATTTCACACACTAACCTTTTTTGTCACCTCTAACATAACCAAGTAATGACTTGAGATTCACCTGGTGTATGACGCACTCAATATTTAATAAATACTTACCATGAAGCAGATACTGCCATGGTATTAAGGAGTGATATATAACAATTAAATACCATGTTAATGTAGACATGCTCAGTCATATAACAGAAAATTAGCACAGTTTGTTAAATGGTAGCTTAGTAACAGTGTTAAAGGACTTTGTTATAATAGAAATATATGTTATACATGGAATACAGTTGAGATTCTACAACCTGTGTTCAAAAGCCCAAACCACAGGTGAAAGAACAAGACAGAAGTAGAAGACAGAAAATTTAAGAGTAATATTAGAGACAACTTCAAGATGTGTGAAAATTCCATTTCAAGATTGCTTAGGCCATACTCGCACTATCTAAGTCTGCAATGGTGAGTCCAACCAACTCAATAACAGAAAGAAAATGACGAGAAACATCGAAATGTCACAGACATGATTATTATTATTTGAGTATGATTTTGTCACCAAACTAAAAAATAAGCTCCAACACTCCTATAAGCCATTATATAATTTACATATGGTACAAGGTTTCCAACCTACCAGTAACAAGCTGTTAGAAAATACAATGGGAAATACATATATTCACAATAGAAACAAATACTGTGAAATAACCAGGAAAAAATAAACATAAGAAAATGTATTTTAAGCTGCAAACCTACTTAACAATACAAAAAGAGAGTCTAAAACAAAAATTTATACCATGTACTAAAAGAATATATTTAATACTATAAAAATGTCAATTTCATCCAACTAATCTCTAAAGTTGATGTGTTTCTAATCAAAGTCTCAATATATAAGTCTTAAAACTGTAAAATTCTTAGATGAAAACATAGAAAGCCTCATGACATTGAATTTGACTATGATTTCTCTGATATAACACCAAAGCATAGGCAACATAGGTAAACGTAGATAAATTGGGCTACATAATAATTCAAAACTCCCATGCATCATAGGGCACAATAAGTAGAGTGAAAAGGTAACACGTGGAATGAGAGATAATATTTGTGAATTATGTATTTTGTGAAAGACTGATATCCAGAATATATAAGGAACTTCTACAATTAAAAAATAAAAATCAAAAATGTAAAAGACCAGAATAGACATTTCTTCAATAAAGATACACAAATGGCAAACAAGCGTACGAAAAAAGATGCTTAATATAATTTTTATCAGCGAAATGAAAATCAAAACTATTATGAGATGTCACTTCATACCTATGAGGGTGGCTACTACTACAAAAACAAAAATTAGAAAATAAATGTTGGCAAAGGTATGAAGATATTGAAACTCTTATTCCCTAACTGATCCAAAGTGAAAATGATGCAGTCACCTATGGAGTACAGTACAGCAGTTTCTCAAAAAATCACTAATAGAATTACCATAGGATCCAATAATTCCAGTACTGGATGTGTGAAGAAAGTAGGATCTTAAAGAGATATTTACATATCCATACTCACAGTAGCATTTTTCTCAATAAATAAGAGGCAAAAACAACATAAGTGTCCATCAACAAATGAGTGGGTAAACAAAACACAGTGTATATGTACAATATAATATTACTCAGCCTTAAATGGAAGGAAATCTTGTCATGCTACAACATAAATAAACCTTGAAAACTTATGCTAAATGAAATAAGCCATTCACAAAAAGACAAATGTTGTATGATTCCACTCATTTGAAATATTTAGAGTAGTCAAATTCATAGAAACAGGAATAGAATAGTGGTTCCAGGCACTTGGGGGAGGAATCAATGGAAAGATGTTTAATGGGTATGGAGCTTCAGTTTTGCAAGATGAAAAGGTTCTGAAGGTTAATTACAAAGCAATGTGAACATACTTAACCACTACTGAATTGTAAACTTAAAAACAGTTAATACAGAATCTCTAGTCCTAGTTCCCTGAGGAATCTCCACACTGATTTCCATAGCAGTTGCACCAATCTACATTCCCACCAACAGTGGAGAAGTGTTCCTTTTTCTCCACAGCCCCTCCAGCATTTGTTATTGGCTGATTTGTTCACAATAGCCATTCTTTCTGGAGTGAGGCGGAATCTTAGGGTTGTTTTAATTTGCATCTCTCAAATGACCAGTGATGTTGAACATTTTTTTATATGTGTATCGGCTGTTTCTACTTCTTCATCTGAGAAGTGTCTATTCATTTCAGTTGCCCACTTTTGGACTGGGTCTTTAAATTTGGGGGGTCTGATTTTTTTGAGTTCTTTATATATTCGAGATTTGACCCAGCTATTCCACTTCTTGGTATCTTCCTAGAAGAATTAAAAGCATCATACCGCAGCAATATATGCACACCCATGTTTATAGCAGCACAGTTTGTAATAGCTAAATCTTGGACACAACCCAAATGCCCACCAACAGCGGAATGGATAAAGAAAATGTGTTTTTTTAATACAATGGAGTACTACTCTGCCATAAAGAATGATAAGCTTGAGATATTCCTAGGTAAATGGATGCATCTCGAGACCATACTCTTAAATGAAATAAATCAGACACACATGTTTAAATACCGCATAGTTTCTCTGGTGTGAGAAACTGAAAGTGTAAATAAAGACTAAAATGTATTATATTGGGAAAGGGAAGAAAATGTCCAAATGGGAAATGGAACAAGGGAGGGGGAATGGAAGAGAGGACATGAGAAATAGGAAATGGAAGGAAAAAATGGAAACAAAGCTTTTGTAAATAGAGAAGGAGGAGGGGGCGAGGGGAGGGAAATGGGAAAAAAAGAAGCAACAAGATATGTTATATACAGGTACAAATCCCCTATGATGAATGTTATCACTATGTACATCTAAAATGTACCATTAAAATAAAATTAAATTAAAAAATAAAAACAGAAAAAATAGTTAATTCAGAAAATTCTATTTTACATGTATTTTACCATAGTTCTTTTTTCTAAAAACCTCAATAGGGAAAAATTCAAATGTAACATTTAAAATCAATACATCAAACTGGATTACTTAATAAATACTGCTGGGAAATCCGACCAGTACTTTGAGATTGAAGATGAACCACTGATAAACTACAGATATAAAAATAAATATGAATGAAGGAAATACGGTAAAATATTTTTATAACTGTGTCTTGGTGAAGGTTAGCTTAAGCAAGATACAAAATCTAGAAGCTTTAAATAAATTTCTAGATTCGCCTTCATAAAACTTAAAACTTTTGCACTATAAAAAAGAACATAAAATTAAAAGACAGGTAACAGACTGGGAAAAAGATTTTAAAGTATTTTTGATGGGCCAAATTTTAGTATCTAGAATACACAGTCAAGCCATGCTTTCATGGTAGTTTTGTACTGAGAAACTTTAGAGAATACTAACTCACTGCTGCTAGGGGAAATACAGGTTAGATTTGTATCAGCCTCAGCTCACATTTTCATCTACTGATGAACATAAATGTTGTTTTATATGTGTTTCTCCTTGAAGACAACTTATTTAATACATGCTATTGACTCATTAACAGTGAACTCACAGTCAACAGCAGTATCTCATGCCTGAACGAAGCTTATATGACACATAGATTTTCTCCATAAAGCAAATCACTAGTGTTTTCTGTCCTTTTAGGAAATCTAGATAGCACTATAGCACTACACACTAGGAGCCATTTTACACGCTGAAATCCTCAAGAAAAAAGCATTCCATACTCCCCCAAGTGGCAGTATGTAAAGTGTGAAAAGGACACTTGTTTACAGTCTGAGAGCTGAAACTGTAAGGCAGGCCCATGAGGTGATTCACATTCTGTACCACTCTGTGCATGTCCATGAGTAACAATGAAGAAGCCATAAGTGTTGATTTTAGAGTTACAAATGTCAACAAATAGGTAAAGGGGTAATTATGGAATTCTTGAATAATACAGATTTACTGTCTTAACCAATTCTTTTAAAAATAAAAAAAATACACATACAACTCATATAAGGAAAAAAATGCTTTTAAAATCTGCAAGGGAAAAAATTTCATGCTAATAATGGCTTCAAACAACAATAAAAAATAATGATCAATGATGCTGGGTGTGATGACACATAACTGTAATCCCAGCACTTGGGAGACTGAGGCAGGAGAATCACCTAGAATTCAAGGCCAGCCTGGGCTACACAATGAGTTCAAACCCATCCTAAACTAATAAAGGAGACCCTGTCTCAAAAATCCACTGCCCAAAAATTGGTGGCTCTTATAAAAATAAATTACACAACAACCACCATATAAACAATTCATCCTACACTGTTTTCAATTGTCCCTACTTAGTCCTCTCAGAAGATCAAGTTAGATGATTAAATACAACTGAATCAAAAAAGCCTAAAAAATATAGATGATAATGAAATATGAATGAATGAATAAATAAATGGATTGGTAGGTGGGTAGATGAATGGATTCAATGAATGAACTGATGGACGAACAGGTACAAGGAACAACTTCCAAACCAGTCTATGGAAAGTCTTGGTGCCAAAATGAATTATTATGATTTTCTACAACTCATGGGTGTCTTTTTCAGAAAATATAAAAATCTTTATTATAAACATTAGATTCTCTTGTCATAAATAATTAAAACAATGTGTAAGAAATTGACATCTTCCATTAATCTTAAGCTTTGGAAATAATCACTGCTAACAAAATAGCATAATACTTCCAGACTTTTAAAGCACAAATTGATACTATACATATTTGAATGGACTATTATACACAGTTGGTTTGTATTAAATATACTGTTCGTCAACCTACCAGTCCTACCCAATAGACAGAGTAATGTCTCCAGAGGCCACAAAACAGAAAAAATAATAATAATTTGCATTTTTACAGTAAGAAATACTACAGAAACTTGCATTTATATTGTAACACCTTCATAACAATCCAATAGAGAATAACAACTATTCTCCACCTTTTAAAGAAGTAACAGGTGAGCTGCACCCCCTCCAAGATTATACAGGCAATAAATATAGTAGTTGGGGTAATTACTTGAACTGAACTGTGAATATCTTCAGAGTAGAAACTTTACATAATGCTTATTTTGTATCATTTCTAGTACCTGGCAATAAAATATAAACAATCTGAAGGTATGACACATGTCTAGACTGGTTACTGATCTACACCTTGCATATAACAAGTAGTTAATAAATATTTGTAGAAAGAATGGATGGATGCATGCATAAAAGAGCATGGAAATGGGGAGGGATTCTAAATGAGCTACAGTTGTTATCAAGTCATCAGTTTTTAAAACCTGGAAATAAATAATATATATATTTAACAGTTCACCCACTCTGGAAACACTATGTAAAATGATAGATCAATTGAATACAATCTAGACAAGAATGATATGAACATTCCTAAGACTTTCCTTAACAATTAAATATTAGAGTGAGCAATACTGAACATAATACAGTCTACAATATTATTCTTACAATGGGAAGATGTGCTTTCTTTAAATTTTGAAATTTCACATAAGGTATTCATGGGTTTTGGAGCAAACACAAAAGATATGCAGACTTGGGCTCGCTCCTTAATCACTTAAAATTCAATTTTCTAAAGGTAAAGTGAAAATATGTTGTGGTGAAATTTAAGTAACATAAGGAATGTAAAGTGTTTTTCACTGTACTTGGCATGTGGTAAATAATAAATGCTAGATATTATTAACATTATTATCATAATTATTATTAATACCAATTTACTAATACTGTACTTTCTGAAAATGATGTAAAATATAGACTTTCAAATGGCAAAATTTTCAATTATTTTAAAAGTTATATAAATGCCTATACAAAAATCATAAAAACCAAGATCACATGAATAATACTTGGTAGGAATGCCTGTATTTCCTGTCTTCTGCCTAGATATGGACAATAGGCATATGCTCCTTGAATGAATATATGACAGACAAAATGTCTACTGACTTAATTTCCATAGCTATTATATTATTTCCCTATAGTCACTGTAACAAATCACCATAAGCCTAGTAGCTTACAGTAACATTGTTTTCTGACAGATATTGTGGTCAGATGTCTAAAAAGGGATTTTATAGGATTAGGTTTAGAATGTCACCAAAGCTGATTACTTCTGAAGGCTCAAGGAGAGAATCCATTTCCTGCCTTTTCCATTATTAGGATGCCTCCAGCACTCTGTGGCTTACAGCCCCTTCATCTTCAAAGCTACTGAAGTGACATCTTCAGATCTCTCTCTCTCTCTCTCTCTCTCCCCCCACTCCTTTCCTCATCAAGTCACCTTCACCCTTATAAGGACTTTTGTGATTTCATTTGGCTCACCTCAGTAATCCAGAATAATCATCCCATCTTAATACATTTAACCTACCCATATATGCCAGGACCCTTCTGCCATATAAGGTAATATATTTACAGGTTCCAAAGATTAGGAACATTAGAAGGTGAGATTGTTCTGTTCATCACAGTGTATTCTCTGGCTCCAAGATATTTTTCATCTATTGACATGTAAAATCCATTTACCCCATAAGACTCAACAACATTAACTAAAATCAAAATCTTCTCAACTAAAAAATTTCAAATCTTCTCATATCAATCAGTCATGGGCTAGATTCAGGGTATAATCTATTTTGAAGGAAAATTCTCTAAGAGTGAATCTGTGACAGGAGAACAAAAGTTACTTGCTCATAAAATACAATGATGGAGCTGGACAGGATGGTGCATGCCTGTAATTCCAGCACTCATGAGGCTGAGGCAGGAGGATCACTGTAAGTCCAAAGCCTGCCTGGGCTACATAGTAAGTTCAAGGCCATTCTGAACTACACAGTGAGACCCTGTCTCAAAAAACAAAAACAAACAAAAAAAAAAATGGGGACACAAACATACTGTGTTCCTCAGTTTTCCAACACCATAACAAAATACCTGAGATAATCAACTTATAAGCAGGAAAAGTTTATTTAGGCTTGTAGATCCAGTCCATGATCAATTGGCTCCATGCCTTTGGTCTTGTAGTGAGGCAATACATCATGGCAGGAGGATGTAGGAGGGTGGCAGAAAGAAAAAAGAAAAAAAGGAACAGGCAAGGGGTTCCACAATCCTCTTCAAGGGCATGTCCTCAGTGAGCTCACTTTCTTCCACTAGGCTGCTCCTAAGGGTTCCACTGCCTCCCAACAGTACCACAGGCTAGGGACCAAGACTTTAACTCATGGGCATTTGACAGACATTTCACATCCAAGCTAAAGCACACTGGAAAGCAGTTATACTCATATACCTCTCAGTGATGTTCCAGCTAATAATACCACATATACAATGGTGGTCCCATAAGATTATAATGCCTAGTGACATTGCAGCCATCCTAGTTTGCAAAAGTGCCATGCGTTCTATGTTTACACGATGACAAAACTGCCTAACGATGCATTTCTCAGAACATACCTCCATAATTAAGCAATACATGACTGTATTATGATTCCCATTCACAAAGAAACAAAATATAAAAGGGAAGCCAATTATCAGAAGCAGTTTCGAAACCAAAGCGAGCAAATTCCACTAGTTTTCATGGCTGAGGAGTAGCCCTTTACAGTTCTCAGCTCCATCCTGCAGGCCTTCGATCACAGCTTCTGAGTTCTCCTTCCTGCATCATCAAAGTCAGTATGTTTTCTGCTGAGTAGTTTTATGATCCTATTTCATATCTGTGGAATTTTAGGAATCCAATAGCTTTACTTCCCTTTGTCCTCTCTGCGCCTTTTAGTTCAAGCTGCCAGTGTCTCTGCTAATATACCATTCTCAAAAACCTTGTGGATCTCCCATGTATGTCACACAGATTTCCTGAATGATCCCACTTATGGATTATGTTGAGATGTCTCAGAATATCTATGGACCATATGACTAATCTCTTCCAAGAGTTTTCTGTGTGATTTTTAAGTCTGATTTTTTTTTTCCCATTGAGATACTAGGAAAAAATCATCTAGCCACACTTTTGACTTCTCTCTACGGCACATCTTGACAATGAAACTCTATAAATTTCAGCGTGTTTTGAAATCTGGATAGTTTGAAAATGTCCTGGTTTGTTATTATTTAAAAGCTCTGCACTCAATTTAACTCTTTCCTCTCGCATTTCACTCTGGGCAGCAAGAAGAAACCAGGTTACACCTGCAACATTAATTTAGAAATGTACTCAGGTAAATATCCAAGCTCAACACTTAGAGTTCTTCCTACGTGAATGAGGACCGTAATTCTGTGAAACTTTCTGTTACTATATAACAAGTATCTCCTTTTCTCCAATTTTCAGTAACGTATTTCCCATTTTCTTCTGAGTACTTATCAGAAACATCTCTAATATTCATATATTTACCAATATTCTATCTATAAGATAGATAGAGGACTCAGATGAAAGTTATACAGTAGAGAAAAACCTGCATTGCCGTAGAGAACCTAAATTGTGAATAAACAGAATGTTTGTAGAAATATAGATGTTAGAGCTACTACTAATTAGGATTCTGAAGACAGTGAGAAGGGTAAAGAAACTTGTTTCATTTGGAGAATACCTAAATGATTATAGAATATTTAGCAGAATATTTAGCATCCATATTTCTATTCAAGACAATCTAGGCCTTTGCTATTATGCTCCTCAAAATTCTTCCGGCATCTACCCAATGTTCAATTCCAAAGCCACTTCTATATTTTTGTGTTTTCTTATAGTGGTAACTCACTTTCAGGTACCAAAATCTGTAAAAGATTCCTAGGCTATCATTATAAATTACCACAAATTCAGTAGGTTGATACATACAAATTTATTGTCCTAGAGTTCTTAGGGTCAAATGACCAAAATAGTTCTCATTGAGTAATCCTGGGGAGCTGGCAGGGCTAGCATCTTCTGGAGATTCTGGAAGATGATCCACTTTGTGATTTTCTACATTCTGGAGGCTGCCTGTATTCTGTAGTCCATGGCTCTAATACTGTGACCTCTGCTTTCACCATCATATATCTTTGTCTGACTCTGGCCCCAATGCCTTCCTCTTACAAAGACCACTGGGCCCACATAACAGAGATAATATCCCCATCTTGAGGTTCTTAATCACATCTGCAGAGTCCCTTTTCCATGTATGTAACACATGCAACAGTATGAAGATTCGGATGTAGACTACATTGGGAGAAATTATTCTGCCTACCACAACCATATTCATTATTAACTGAATTCTCTTTAAAATGTTTAACCCATATTTTCAATTAAACTGAAGTATTGCTCCCACTGAGTACCCACCTAACTGAACTAACATTTTGTCATTTCCATATTTTAAATGTTGGTTCTTTTAAAGGTTTCAGGAAGAAGAAATTCAACAACAGAATAAGATTACATATCGAATTACACAATTTTCAGAGCTGTTACTATTTGAGTAATACCTTGACTCATTATTATTATTCACAGTATTTCCAATGTATTAGTAGTTTTATTACAGGGGAGAAAATTAAACCCTGCATCCCAAAACCATAACTATTCTGAGATAAAAGACACCTAAGAGATCATCTCAATTTCAAGATGAAAAAAATAAAGCCCAGGGAGGTTAAATAATTAATCCAATGACACAAACTCTAAAGCAGAGGGAGAGAGCATAATTCTAATAATATCTAATGACTAACTGTATTGAAATCTACCTTATTATAGAAAGTGCTGCATTTACATAAAAAGGTTCTTAATCTCACATATGTTCAGGTACATTTTTATTTAAATATCTGAACTGCTCAAGTATTGAAGCACATGTTATTAAGATAGTTTTCTAAACAGCTAAAGTAATTTCAGAAAAAATCAATCAGATTCATGAAAATAGAGACACATGTGCCAGACTGCTTCACACTATGGTTATCATGTTAAATGAAAGAAATTCTACTGTTGTTGGTCAAATGATTGGTTTGGAAAATCTGAAAGTCTATGGTGCTTTCTGGTTTCCCTGGAGATGAAGGAATTAACTTGGCGTTCGCATGAAACACTAAAATAAATACCTTGTCATAGGTATGAATAACATAAAAATGCTTTTAAGAAAACTGGTACACCCATAATTTCTATAAAGTATCTAAATTAAATTATACTATATCTAATGCTTCTATCTAGTTATTCCTGTCAAAAACACACTAAGACCACTTGGCTGCTTTTAAAATGTTAGTTTACTAAATGTATGTTAGTCTGTTTTGCTCATTGTAAGTAAGAAACTTGAAGTGGAAATAAAGATATAAGAACTTTGCAAAGGTCACTGAGAAGTGCTATTCATGTGCAATAAGCCTTTCAATAAATAAAAAAATACATTATCAGAAATAACCAGACATTTCAATATGGAGAAAAGAAATTATGTTTTGTAAACTTATAGAACAAGTTAGAATAAATATGGCTGCATGTATGTTACAGGTATATTATGTCTACTGCAATGTCAATATTTGCATTCTAAATTATTGAACTAATAATATTTAGAATAGTTGGAAAAATTCTCCAGAGTTTCTCTTTACAATATGATATTTAGCAAACAATAAATATGATGTTCAGTCTCTTTTCACTGTATAACTAGGGTCTAGGTAAAAGCTCAAAAATAGCATTAACAATTTGAGGGTGGGTCAAAACATAAAATTTATTGTTACTATAAAAAGAGATGTTGTTAATTAAAATAGCTTTTTTTCCTGGTAATAGAAATAAAATTTTTCTAATAAAAATCAAAAGCATAAAGAAGAAAATAAAAATTACACCGAAGATAAATATTTCACTAAATATATTTCTATATCCAAAAACACACAGAAATGATTTTATATAAATTGAATCACATTTACATTTCTAGTTTGAGATGTTTGTTTTGCTCTTTTCCTTTAAGAGAAAAAAGGAGAGATTTTTTCATGTGAATAAGTAGGGAATTGTAAAATCATTTTTGTAACTGCAGACTATTCTATGACAGAATGCTCCGTAATTTATTTAATCAATTCTGTATTATAAGATATGAATCTTGTTTTTGCGTATTAATCTTGCCCCGGTACGTTAATCTTATGTTTATGCCACAGTAAACACTGACGAACATCTCGTACTAATGTGTTTAATAGCTTGGCCAACTGTCTCTAAGGCAAATGTCTACAGTTAGAGGTGCTGGATAAAAGAATACACAGAATACGTACATTTTAAACTCTTATACCTCATAGAAAGTTTTCATGGTCTTTTCTGAAAGCAATTTGCTACTCTCAGTATGCACTAAATCATTAGACAGGCTCCTTGGCAGGAGGGAACGACCTGCAAGCTGTGGCCGAGGGCAGGGTGAGAGGGTAGGTGGGATAAAGAGGATGAAGTCCCTGCAGGAAGGGCTGCTGGACAACAAAGAGAAAGGGGTCTGTGTGATGGGAACAGGTCATGATGGAAGAAAGGATAAAAGCAGTCCTGCAAGGTTAGTTAGGGAGAAGTGGACGCTTCAGTTTCAGAAGGGGAGGGCTAATGACATTATGATTGGTGGTACAAGTTATGGAATTAAAGACCCAAGGTTGCTGTGAACTAGTGGGTCAGGCAGCCTCATCTGCACACCCTGACATCTGTGAGGGCCATGATATCTCCAGTGGCTTGACATCTGTATGCTGCCACATCTCCAAGCACTTGGTAGGGCACCACTGTATTCAAGGACCCAACTGTCTCTGACACTTAGCAGTCACTAAACACTTTTTTCAGAGTCCTCAGTCACTTAGGGACAAAAAAAAAAGGCTGCAGAAGACAACCACTTGCCTACCTGCTAGAGAGGCCAGGGAAACAGAACACACTTGAAAGTGTGTTAGGCAAAGAGTGCAGCAGCCCCTGGGAGCTGTCTGGACACCCAGTGTAGGTACCGTATTACACAGAACAAAGCAGCCCCACAATAAATAGGCATGTTTAACTCCTCCAAGGGGAGTACACCACATTGAGGTAGGCACTGATGTTTGAGAGTGAATTTATCTAGATCACCAAAAGGAGAGATCTGATCGAGGTGCACAGCCTTGCCAAAATGCTGACCATGGGCATGGTTTGCACTAGTCCCAGCCTCATGCTACCTGATGTTACGCTGCTGGCCCAACTGGCTGCTATCTGTGATGACTATGCCAGATGCGGCCTTGCCACCTAGCAAAGAGATGACAACCCTGCACAGCCCTTGGAACGAACCAGGCTCCTTCCCTTGAAGTTTGTGAGGATAATCACAAATAACAGTCACAAACAACTCAGTCTAAAGCTTTGCCACTGGTTACTCTTTACACCTTCACCTTTGTGCCCTTCAGACAAAAGAGATCTTTTTATTCATTGGGAAAACCTTGTTTATATTTTGAGGCCACCAGTGGACGCTTACGGCCATAATCCAGGCATTCCATTTGGGGGCACACTGAACATACCTCTACCTGAGGAAGAGGACAGAAAGCTAGTGGTAAGTCTTTACAGAGAACAGAAGATGGGGCCAGGATGCTTTGGGAATGGCACCTAAAGATCTACACAGCCTTTTGAGCTGAGGCTTGTCTGGAAACTGCACCATATTTAGTAGGGCTCGAGGTCAAATGAGCCTCCATTTGGAGGCCATGGCACATTGGGAGGGCTCCTAATATTCCTCCAAAATGTTCAAATCTGAATTTTAGATATTCCTTTGCTGTCTGCAACTTTTTTTTTT
>PVJO010031919.1:0-13763 GCA_004026905.1 Hystrix cristata
TAACAGTAATGTCCTTACTGCAGAAATGAGAAATATCTATAAAAGTAGCGAGACCAAAGAGAGTAGCCAATGGTCTCATTACCCCAAACAATTACTATTTAGATATTTTGTGTTTCTAATGTATAATTTTACATACTTTTTAAATACTTGAACATCATTATTCTGTAATTTTGATAGCGTATAGTTTACTAAATTGTGTTCCTAATTGTTTAACATTTAGGTTAGCAAATATTTCTGATATAGTCCCAGCTTTCTGTTATCACATATAAATACTAAAACATCTTCGTAACTTTTTGTTCAATTTGATACTGAATCATTTTCCAAAGATGAATTCTCAGAAATGTGATTACAGGTCAAAGGACCTGCACTTTCTTGTAAGTCTTGTTATATTTACCTGCTTTATAAAACTGTCTACCAGTTTATCACACCACCAACAGTTAAGAGCTGCTCTTCTAACAATATAGAATGTTCAGTCAGTAAAGTTTATGTAAATATTCCAAAATCCTAAAACTTGTAAAAGCTGAAACCCTTCTGGTCCCAAACATTTTGGGGTAAGGGAAATTCAATATGCACTTAAAAAAATCCTTTAAAAAAAACTTAATAACTATAATATGCACCTTCTCCGCACATTAGACGGCACTTCTTTGGTCGCTGGGGAAGTTGAGCAGTTTTCAATGTAAAAAACTTATAAATACATGTAACACTGAGGCTCTGGTTTGATTTAAACTGAACTTTGTATGTACATACTAGCTTTATATACATTCACTGTTTGAAAACCAACATTTAGGGGTTGGGGATTTAGCGCAAGTGGAAGAGCCCTGAGTTTAATCCATAGCACCCAAAAAAATCCCTAATTTATGCAATAGACAAATAGGTAGGTAGAGCAGTAGGAAAGAAAGAAAAGAAAAAAATGGAAAGGGAAATGGAAATAGAGATAATAGTATTACGCAAGATGACTGGCATTCAACATATACAACAAAAGAGCTTGTATGATACTCCTTATTTTTGTCCCTTACTCTCCCCCTAGATAATCTTCGTAAAACACTGCTTTCTTTACATCACTCCTCTATTGAAAAGCCATCACAGGTACCCTTCCAGATGAGTCCGTCAGTATTTACCACTATGGTCCAACCTGAGTTCCCATAACTCTACTCTGTGAAAACCTTCCCCATCATCATTCCTCAGTCAATGAATTTGTGTGATCTGAAGTAGCCTTCTGCCTCTGAAAGATGAAGCATTTTTAGACAGGCAGAAAGAGGAAAGCTCCCCAAACAAGTAGAATAGCTACCTATCAAAAATCTCAAGCCTCACAGGATTTGAGGACAATCTGTAAGAAGATCAAAGATGAATCTACCTCATGAAGAATTCTAATCAACCACAGAAAGAATGCTGATTTTACTTCCTTTCCTACACAAACAGCAATGTAAAATTAACGGAAAGAAATGGGTTAAGGAGTCAGGCATACACGAATGGACTCCTGGTTTAATCACTCACCTGCTGTACGACAACCTTCTTTTTTCCTTTCTAATAGATAAGGTTTTGTTATGTTGTCTAGGCTGGCTTTAAACTCCTGGGCTTAAGAAATCCTGCATCAACCTCCTAAGTAACTGGTACTACAGATACATGCCACTGTGCCCAGCTGTATGACAACTTTCAAGTTATTTAATGTCATTAGTGCATAGGGGATTAAAAAACCTTGCAGGCTTGTTTAGATAATAATATGAGGAAATATAACCATAAAGTAATGTGTACAGTACTTGACATAAAGCAAGACTCAAGTGGTAGCCGTTCATTTGGAATCAAAAGATAATGCCCTATCTTATTTTACATGTCCACCTCAATAATAATGATAATAAACAAGGACCACAACAATAATAACACAGTAATAAATAAAAGCACTTACTTTGTGGCAAGCACTGTGCTACATGTCTTTATTTCAGCCAACTTACAAAGAAGCCCCTGAATAATTACATCCCTACTTTAGAGATGATGAAATGGACACTCAGAGAGGTTAAATATTTTGTTAGCCCAAGGTCATACTAGCCTATAGTCAGCACACCCAGGAATTTCAATCTAGATAAGCTCAAACTGTGTGTGTGTGTGTGTGTGTGTGTGTGTGTGTGTGCGCGCGCGCGCGCGTCTGTCTGTCTGTGTCTGAGCTACATCACCAGCTCTTTTTTTTTTCCAGACAGGATCTCACTAAATTGCCCAGGTGGGACCTGAATTTGCAATCCTCATGCCTTAGTCTCCCAAGTGCTGGAATTACAAACATGCACCACCATGACTGGCTAAAGCTCAGCTTTTATTGACAATGCTATGTTGACCATAAACTCAGGATAGGAGCAGCACAGATTTCATTGTTGTTTCTGGAATGTAGTAGTCACTACATGTGTTGAATGGATATAATACATATTTTCTTTCTCTCCGTGCAACTTGTTGTCCAGACTTCTTTCTATACTTCAGGCAGCCTCTGTCACCAGTTACTGTATCCCACAGGAAGGGCTTATGTTTGCTTTAGGTAAGACACTGCGTCTAAGCCTTCCCTTTATCCTTTTCATTTCCTCCTTAATTTTTTTTATTGCTCTAAATACACATAATTACATGACACAAGAATATCATAAATAGCAAGCTGAAGTTCTATTCTGACCCCACTGAAGTAGTATTAACTTCTATAACTCCCTCTTAAGAGTTGACATTAAAATTTAAGAATAATCTTCATATTTCCCATACTTCATAATGTTAGGGTTGTTTAGATCCAGAACTTCCCCCAAAAGTTTCACCTATTCAGAGGTGGGGCTTTCAGAAGGTGACTGGAGCATGGGAGCACTACAATCATCAGTGGATTAATGCGCTGTTAGGATGGGGGACTGGCTGGATGGGTGGATTACTGCAGGGTATTACTGGAAGTGTATATCCTTCTCCTTAAATCCTCCCTTCTTCTCTCCTTCCTGGCTGCCATGAGGTGAGCAAGCTTTCTTCTGCCATGTTCTTCTGTCACTGCTATTTCTGCCTTGGAGCCAGAACCATGCGCAGACTGAACTCTCTCAAACCATGAGCCAATATAAACCTCTCCTTTGAACTGTATCGGGCATTTTGCCTCAAAGATGCAAAACTATTATAGCAACTAAGTCACTGGTTACTAGAAGTGAAGAAGGCTTACTTCCACAGCTGACAAAAACCTCACTACACGTCCACCGTATAACAAAATAAACAGGGCCGGGGATTTAGCTCAGTGGTTAGAGTACTTGCCTTGCAAACACAAGGCCCTGAGTTTGATCCCTGGTACCAAAAAAAACCAAACCAAAACAAACAAACAAAAAAAATAATAAAAGTTGGACTTTACCAGAAACTTTCATTTCTTCTCTTTCATCAGGGTTTATCTTCTCTACTGCATGAGATACGGTACACTCCAAGACATCTGGAAACTCCTGTAACAAACATGATATTTAGAATATTAATGTTTCTGATTAATTATAAAATGTTCTATTGTCCATAATGCACTTTACAGTAGAGAACCCACAGACAACGGAATTCTTAACTTGCAATCTAATGGTCTTCACAAAGGTTGTAGAAGTCTGATACTGAGGTAAAATGCTGTGTATTGTGTGTGTGTCCATTTTCTGGGAAAAAGATTTGATCAGGTATTCAAAAGAATACAGGACCACAACAAAAAAAATTAGAAAATAAGCAGAGGAGGGGCATATTGGGGAGTTAGAACCACTAGAATACTGGGTAGTTTTACTAAACTTTCTACATTAATCACAAAATTTTAAAGAAACTTTTTCATGCCTTTGTATTTTAATGTTGTTGAACTTTAACCTGTGAGGGGATTTAGATGTCTTTTTTTTTAAAAAAAAGATTTTTTTGAGCAATTTTAGGTTCACAGCAATGAGAAAGTACAGAGATTCCTCATTTACCTCTTGCCTGCACACATACACAGCCTCCCCATTATCAATATCCCCATGAGATGTACATTTGCTACAGCTGATGAGCCTACAGTGACACATTACAATCACCAGTTTACCTAAGGATTCACTATTGACATTATACAGTCTACGGGCCTGGACAAATCTGTAACGACATGTATCCACCACTGCAGTATCACACAGTGTAGTATCACTGCCATAATAATCCTCTGTGCTCCACCCATTTATCCCTTCCTCCCCCTAACCCTGGCAAACCACCACTCTTTTCACTATCTCCAAGTGTATCTATAATGTCAATCAAATAGTATGCAGCCTTTCAGATTGACTTTTTTCACTTAGTAATATGCATTTAAGGTTCTTCCATGTCTTTTCATGGCTTGATAGCACATTTCTTTTTAGCACTGAGTAACAGTCCATTGTTTGGATGCAGCAAAGTTTGTTTATCCACTCATCTACTAAAGGACATCTTGGTTGCTTCCAAATTTGGGCAATTATGAATAAAGGTGCTATAAACATCCATGTGCAGGTTTTTCATGAACATAAATTTCTAATTCCTTTGAGTAGATAGATACCAATGAGAAAGACTGCTGGATCATATGATGATAGTATGTTTAGT
The DNA here is from genome assembly GCA_004026905.1 of Hystrix cristata. NCBI lineage: Eukaryota > Metazoa > Chordata > Mammalia > Rodentia > Hystricidae > Hystrix > Hystrix cristata. The sequence goes on from PVJO010031919.1 coordinate 4,543, forward strand.
TTTGAGATCACAGACATTTTAAGATAACGTATTTCTTTTTCTGGGAGCAACTGGCTGGCCACATGCCGAAAACTAAAACTAGATCCAAGTCTGTCACCATGTACTAAACTAAAATCAAAGTGGGTCAAAGATCTAAACATTAAAACAGAAACACTAAATCTACTGGAGAGTAGAATAGGAAGAACCCTCGAAGACATAGGGGTAGGGAAAAAATTTATGAACAGAACCCAGACTGCACGGGAAACAATACAAAGAATCAGTGCTTGGGACCACATGCTATTAAAAAGCTTTTGCACAGCAAAAGAAATCACCAATAGAGCAGGGTGAAAACCCACAGACTGGGAAAAAGTTTTTGCTAGCTACCCATCAGACAAAGGTCTAACATCTAGAATATACAAAGAACTCAAAAAAATTAAACCTCCCAAACTTAAAGATCCAATCCAAAAATGGGCATCTGAAATGAATAAACCTTTCTCGGATGAAAAAATTAAAATGGCCAATAAATATATGAAAAGTGTTCAACATCACTAGTCATTTGAGAAATGCAAATCAAAACAATGTTAAGATTCCATCTCACTCCAGAAAGAACCGTGTTTATGAAAAAAATCAACCAATAACAAATGCTGGCGGGGCTGTGGGGAAACAGGAACCCTCCTCCATTGTTGGTGGGAATGTAGACTGGTCCAGCCACTATGGAAATCAATATGGAGATTCCTCAAGAAACTAGAACTAGAGGTTCCATTTGATCCAGCTATTCCTCTACTGGGGATCTTCCCAGAAGAATTGGAATCGTCATATCATAGGGATGTGTGCACAACCATGTTTATAGCAACACAATTTGTAATAGCTAAGTCTTGGAAACAACCTAAATGCCCAAAAACCAATGAATGGCTAAAGAAGATGTGATTTTTCTACACAATCGAGTACTACACTGCCATAAAAAAGGATAAACTAGAGTCATTTGTATGTAAATAGATGTTCCTTGAGAACATCCTATTAAGTGAAATAAATCAGACACTCATGAGTACACATAGAATTGTTTCTCTGATATGAGAAACCATAAGTGTAAATAGGACAAAGAAGTGTAATAGATATAATAGGAAGATAACATACAAAGGACAGGAAAACTAGGAAGAGAGAAGGGGGAAAAGCAGGAAGGGAAAAAAGGAAAGAAAGGGGAAAGGGAATTCATGGAGAAATGGGAATAAACCTACTGTAAATAGGGATGGAGGGAACAGGGAGGGGTGAGGAAGAAGGGGGAAAACCAAGATGCATCATGTATGTACAGGTACAAAATAAATGAGATGAGTGTGATCATTAAAAAAAAAATCAAAAACCATTCTGATGCACTATAATGAATAATTATGAGGATAAGGACAAAATGTCAGTCTATATCAGAAATATACTAACTTACATAATGAAATTTAACAAAGCAAAAGTGATGCTTTTCCATGATTGGTGAGCATATTACAATACCTACCACATCAGGAGTTCAGTGTTTAAGTCATGCATAAATGGTCATTTCAGATAAACAGATTGATCAAAGACATCAATGTTTGCACAATGGCTACAGAGTTTTATAAACTTGCAGTATGTCTTCCTGATGCAGTCTGGGAAATTTGATAGAAGCCTTTGGTGGAACAGGATTTCAGAATATTTACAGAGGTATTTTATATATTAACATTTATAGTAACAGCCATATACTGACATTTAATCAAATACAGTTCTTTATAGTTTCATCAGAAACTGAAAATTTATAAATTATTTCTAGTAACTATATTACTATGGTGATATTCTACCAAAGCAATCTACCAACAAAATGTGTCTGATAATCAGTCTGTTACTAGACCAAATATCAACTAGAATAAAACACTGGGTGAGGAAACTGTAGTGGAAATTATATACCAGAATCTTAGCATCTAGTCTAGTCGAAGAGTTGACTACAGAGTCCACATTTTCTGCTTTGTGCTTAATCCTACCGCATAACACTTTCATCACAGCAAATGAGCCAGAAGTAGTTTTATGACTAACTGCCTATTTGATTTCTCTCCCCAAACTAAGGAAATTAACTTCCTGCTTGTACTTCACTTCCCTTTTGACTGGCATGATTTCCACATTCATATTCCACTTACCCTGACCAAATCTGGGCTGATTTGGGAGCTCCACTCATTCAAAGTCTTTTGGATGCAATCTCGAAGCTGCAAAAGGAATATATTTTGAAACGGTTAATCAAATTCTATGCACCCCCAGTTTTCTATAATAAAAATGTCCTGATTTTATAAGCCAAGCAGACAAAAAAGGATATCAATAGGAAATATCACACAGACTCCAACCTTAATTCTACAGGGATTTTGTTTCCTTCAACATAAATTCAGACCTGTTGTTATTCTACTCTTAATTCTCAAAGATTCTTTACCTAAAATGGTAGTCTAATTACTTTTATAGTTTTGTACCAATGAAACTTTAGGTAAACCTCTGAGACATAAAAGCATTCCTAAAAAAACAAAATAATTATTTTAAGAATAAAGTTATAAACAGAGAAAACTAGATTTAAGCCAAGAGCCTAAAGTTCCTATTAACCCCATATGCTACGTTCCTCAAAGACAAACAAGTGACAGAGTAAGTGTAGCCAGAGTTACGCCTACATTAGATTCACCTGTGGTGTTTACTAAACTCCTGAGCTCAATCTTAGACCTGCTCAACACTCCTCAGGCCCACAAAATTTTCATTTTTACAGGCATCCCAAGTAACTGAGATTTGGAAATCTGAGAACTAGCAGATAAGACTATCTGGTAGAGGTCAACCTGCATAATGAGAGTCTATAAGCCATTTCCTAACACTTAGGTCCACCTTCAAGCTCTCTTCAGTGTTTTCCTGAGTAAACAAATATTTTATATTAACATTATAGTACATAAATTCATTAATGTGTTTACGTATCTCTTACGTTTTCGTGTTTCAAACTTGCTTGACAGTGACCCAAAGTAAGACATATATTCACTTGGTGAGTGAAGATTTTGTTCATGTAATAGAACAAAATTCGCAAAACAGTTATTTAAGCTCAATATACGCCAACCACTCTAGTGGCTTCTATTCTATTAGAAGAAAAGAAATGCTGCTGCATGACACACTAAAATGATTTATGACCATTAACTGGCTAACACTAGAAGTTTGAAATCACATCCTTAAAGATAACCAAGGTCACCGTGTAGGCAATCAGTGAAAAAAGAAATGAATAACTAGAAGCACACCCCTGAATTGCAAATCACATTCTTAATAGCAACAGATTAAACTTTTGAATTCACTATCTAAACTATGACTGCTTATGATACAAATCCATATTTTTTTACCACTTCTAACTTAGTACAAATAATGAAAAAGGACAAATGGTTTATCAATTTAAGGGCACAGAACCACCTACATTAGTATTTATAAACCACAATAATTTGTGCGCTATCCACAATAACCTACCTGAAGTTACCAGGTCTATACCTTTGTATAGGGTGTTTCTGAAGCAAATTTATGTTATTAGATAAAAATTAGTTCATAATCCTTCCAGAGAGAATTCCAAGTCATTTTTTTAAAATCAGTAAAATGTTGAGGAAGCATGACTAATTAGATGTTAACATTCCTATCATGAATGGTTTGGTTTAAATCATGACAATATTCTAAGAAATTCTCCTCTAAAGAATGAGTCATTTATGTGCTTAAGGACTTCTTGATAAATTCATCAATTCAGGAAAATTAAGTATATTTTCAGAGTATTCACTCCTCTCCTGAAACCATCTTCTTAACTAATCTTGGATTCTGCAAAATTCAAAACAAATTCAAAACAAAATTAAAAATTCAAAAGAGCCAGGCATGGTGGCACACTCCTGTAATCCCAGCATTAGGGAGGCCGAGGCAGGAGGATCACTGCAAGGCCAAGGCTAAGCCTTGGCTACATAGTGGGTTCAAGGCCACCCTGAACTACACAATAAATCCCTGTCTCAAAAAAACAAAGAAAAAAATTCAAGACAAATGCCAGAAGAGTCTAAAATTATTACTACATGAGGAATTCATTGAGTTTATCACAAACCTAATGATTTTTAATCTTATAAGCTGCATGTTATCTATATTGGGTGATCATTAACTTTGTTTTGTTTCCTACTCTCTTCATTTCTATCATATACATACAGTACTACTAAAGAAAAATACTACCATAATCTAGCCTATTATTAGGTCTGGAGTTGTATAAGAATAAAAAAGAGTACCTTTACACAACTGGTCAAATACTCTCAAAATAAAGAAGTGGACAAGTCTTTTAATGGCCCATTTAAAAACAGTATTTGACCCTAGGCTGAATCCTCAGCACAGCCAATAAATAAATAAGTAAATAAATAAAAACGAAGTTTGATTTCAGAGCCAGGCACGATGGCCCAAATCTGTATTCCCAGAACTCTTTGGGCTAAGGGAGGAGACTCACCAGTTTGAGGCTAGTCTGGGCTACTTAGCAAATTCAAGGGTGGCACAGAATACATAGTGAGACCCTGTTTTAAAAAAAAAAAAAAGTTGACTTCATAAAATTCTAGTGAAATACAAAAATCTGGGGAGAGTCACAGAATCAAAAAAAGAAGTAGAAGGGGCTGGGGGTTTAGCTCAGTGATTAGAGTGCTTGCTTTGCAAGCACAAGGCCCTGAATTCGATTCCCAGCACCAAAAAAAAAAAAAAAGTAGAAGAGCCCTTTTAAGAAATGTAACTGAACTCTCTACTTAATGTGTAAATTTTTTCAATAATGAATTATTTTTTCAGTTTCTGTAATCTCTTCAATGAGGCTGAGCTGTTTCAAGTACAGCAGTACATCCCAATTTGGAGCGCTGGTTCTTACAAAGGTTCTCATTACATATAAGCAAACCATGCTTTTATCCTGTTCTAATTAAACTGTCAGGTTCCCTGCTGTCATTCTTTCAAGTTTTCCCTTAATATTCTAGTTTTGTTACTTTTATCCTACTGTAATGATGCACCCTAAGTGAAACACTACAAGCCAGATTTAGTCCTTGGAACAATGGTTTTCAAATTGCCTGCATTAGTGTACTAAGAATGTATTTTTTTTAAAGAGGTAGGGTGTAGCTAGCTCAGTGATAACAGCACTTGCCTAGCATGTGGGAAGCCTTCGGTTTGATCCCTGGCACATAAGAAAAAAATTCATTTTGAAAATCGAAATGATAGAGAAAAAAATCACAACACACAGTATGTAAGAATTAACTTCTTTTTGCGAGACTCATGTTTCAGACACATTGATAAACCTATAAATTATAAAACTATGAATAGAGTGGGTAAAATGCATTTCTTACAGTTTGTGGTTGACAACTTTGAAAGCTACTACTTTAGAGTGTGTCACAGTGAGATAAGACAAAGAAAATTAACCCAATATTATCAATTTACATCCAAAATGCTATAATGACTCATCACCATCGGTACTGGAAGAAATTAAGGTTCTACTGCCAAATATACAAATATTTATTATTGGGGGAAACAGTCAAAGTGGGGGTGATTTAAACAAAACATACAACTGAGCTGAAACCTGAACACAGAACAGGGTAGGGATTCTGGTTCTTATTAAACTTAAAACCAAGAATTCTCATCTCCTGAAAGGTGCTGCATCCCAGCGTATACTTAAGAGAGATGCCGGATGCTGCTGCATAGTCTGTCCACCAGCCTGTCATATAAGAGCGACACCTTCTCAGAACACAGCTGGTAACATCATACTATGGCATCATTTAAGGCATTGTTTCCCCTTTAATCTAGACTTGTTTATCCTTCTCATGCAACTAGGTGATTGGGAGATAGCCACCCCTATGTTGAGTGGTTTCACATATTAATCTCTTTCCTTCTCACGACAATCTGACAAGGAAATTACTACTACTCAACTTTAAAGCTATGTAAACAAACGCAGAGAGGGTTAACTTTCCCAGAGTCACACACAGCTCCTACATATAAAAGTTTATTATTTTAATTTTTAGTTGGCACATAATAACTTTTAGTGGGTATTCATTGGGAATTTTTTTCAGTACTAATTTGCTCCACAGCCCACCATTATTTTTCGGCCGTTAGTTGTGCAATGAATGGATGACGACCGGCTCAGAAATGGCCAGTGTACTTCCAGATTAACCTCTGCCACTTCCGACCACTGATTAGTATTCAGGCAAATAAAATGAAGCATATTAATTTTCAGATAAGAAAAATCTATATGTATTCCAAAGCCAAATTTAAATCTTTAGTCGTCTGCCTCACAGCAATATAGAAACCCGCGTCGACACTCCAAAATTAAGTACAAATATTATTTCAGTGGCCAAAGGCTAATCACTGGGCTATTCCCGGCCCGGACGAGGCGGCGGGTGGGCCGGGGCAGGGAGAGCACAGCGACCCGGCACCCCGGAGCCGCGTCCGCCGAGCCGGGCAGGGGCGTCACCGCGGCGCAGCTGCACCTGCTGAGTGGCGGCGCCGCGCTGCCCCGCCGCGGGCTCCGGTCCGGGTCGCAGCTCCCGCCGCGGCCTGCCCCGCAGCCCCGCTCACCTCCTCGCTGTGCGTGGACGGGCACTTCTTTCGCAGGCGGCCCCAGTTCAGCAGGTTCCCGGTCTGCAGGTGCAGGGTGCTGGCCCGCGCCAGGAGCGCCCCGGCCGCGCGGCTGTTGGTGCCCATGGCAGGCAGCGGCCGCCCGAGGGGCGCCGGGACCGTGGAAGGGCGGGCGGGCGGGCGGACAGTCAACTGGCCCACAGGACGAGGCGTCCGAGGCCCGAGAGGGTGCGCGAGGCCGCCCGCCCCGCGCGGCTGCAGCCCGGTCTGCGCTCGGGCCGAGGAGGCCGGACGGTGGCGGAGCGGCGGAGCGGCGGCCGGGAGAAGCGGGGCCAGCTGCGGCTCCGCGGGAGAGCCGGCTCCACACCGAGCGAGCCGCTTCCAGGAAGACAATGACTAAGCAGAAAGCGCGGCCGAGAAAGTGCCTTGTAATCGTTACTCGTCCCGTGGAAGGGCAGGGGCGGGGCGTGAACTGGCGGGGGGACGCCGGCCCGCGGGTGACTGGCCCTCGGCCTGCGGCGGGCGCGGGCGCAGACGTCCGGCGGGCTGGCGGGCGCGCGGGCTGTGAGCGCGGGCGGACCGCGCGGCTGGGCCGGGGCGCGCGACAAGGCGCCCCCTGCCGGCCAGAGCGCGGCGCTCGGGCCGACGCAGTCTGCGCCGACTGCAGTCCACCGGCGCGCGCTCCCCAGCCAATGGCCGCCGCGCTGCTGGTTTCCTCACACGCCTCCTTAAAAAGACAGCCGAGGGTCTCCGAGGCTCTCAAAGGAGGCACGGTTTTAGTTCCCCCAAGGGCCTCCTTTGCTTCGTTCCGCTCGAGGACCTTCGCCCTAGCTGCTAATTTTTCATGTGCACTAATTAAAACTGTGTTGATTTACCCTATTTGCTGGCACCGCGTTGAGCCAGGGAATAGGTGTCATCTTTGCCCTTGAACTTCGGTTTCAGAGAAAAGACGTAAGCACATGAAACATTGAGGCTACGCTAGGGCAGTTAGCGTCCGGATGAATTCAGAGTCGAGGACGCGAACAGGTGCGCTTAGAGAAGGGCTAGTCCCTCAGCCCTTCCAGGTGGTCGGGATTCTTTACTCCTGTTAAACTGCACGCAGGAGAGACTTGGTATCGCATCAGTTTTAACATTTCTTGCTCCTCCCTCAAGAAACTTTCATTTTTGTTGGGAAGAATCATATTAAATGGCAAAGTGAGATTTTATTTTAAAGGAACGAAATCTGAAAAAAAGAGATGAATTTAAGTTGGTTAATTGCTAAGAGGTAGGGAAAGGATGGAAAAGGTCTTTCCAGGGTGTTAGAAATTGAGCCTGAGGTTGAGTAAGTATTTGTTGGCTGAATGAATGATGGTAAGGGTTTATGGGATAGAAGGGTAATCCTGGAAGCATGAACAACAAAGGGTCACTTAAACGAATGTAAACATTTGATTCTTAAACTGAATTTGCTGTGGTATTATTTCTTGACTTTTAAAAACATACTTAAGATACATTTTCTATTACCATGAGAATAATACTTGATTAAAGCTTAGAGGTTGTATCTACTAAAGTATTAGAACTGCCTACTTGCTGGGAATTTATAGAACATACTAGCCATTGGGTGTTGGTGCCGACATCTGCCTGCGTGGCTTATAAACCTGACTTTACAGATACACTCATTTTATTTTAGCTAAGTCTCTGTTTCACTTTCTTCAACCAGGAAGATGATAGTTTGAACTACCATGAAACTGCTGCTGTCTGACCAGTTTTACTCTTCGGACATGGCATGTGCAGTATTTACAACATTTAGTAGATGTGAGGAGCTAGAAAGCCCTTAGTCCAGTACCTGACTCACAGTAGACGTTCACTAAGTGAGCACTCCTATTATTAATGCCTCTATGCTTTCCCCCAAAATCCAGTTCTCGGAAGTGATAAATCCATGACATGAATGCACAGCAGGTCTCTTGCTGTTTTTAGGAATTATATATGCGAACTCCTTTGCTTTTCACAGTAACCAGTTAAATTACTTGTTAAAAAGCCCAGCCAGCAGTAAGTATGGGGACCCTGATCAAAACGTAGGTCCTGTGATTGCAAACGCTTTCATCTTCCATAGTATAGATGATTTAAATTCTTGAATGTGTTTTTGCATGATTTTTATGCTTTTTAATGCCTGCACAATTTTAATTTCCTCCATATTATACTTAATGATACCCTGGCCATAACACCAGAGTTTTAGAAAGAGGGAAATTTAATCTCCTAAATTTATTCTAGGGCCAAAACCAGGGAATGCAAATCCAAGAACTTTACTAGCTAAGTTATTTTGAGTGCATCCTTTTTCTCCTGTCTAGAAAAGAGGAAAAATACAACATTTCTATCTTTGGGAATAATATAAATTTTGTTTTTAGGTGCTTTAAAATTCTCTTCAAATGCTGTGTAAATACTAAGAGTATAGTTGTAGGATCTGCTACCATTGCTCATGTTCTCCTTTAAAAACTATTTTAGCTGGGCACCATGGCACCTGCCTAGCCACTGCAAATTTACAGACAGCAAACACTTTGTCCCTATTCTCTTGTAGTTCCTAGTCTAGTGGTGGAGGCAGACTTCACTCATATAATTACAAATAAATGGGGAACCAATTATTAAACTGGCATGTGGTTTATAAAATCACAGTAGGGAATGACTTAATGCTGACA